>DWQX01007051.1:0-10563 GCA_018245475.1 Pharmacophagus antenor | reverse complement strand
AGGGATAAGGTGAGAGTAGGGATATTTGGCATTGGACAACGGAACCCCGAGGTCAAAGGCTTGCTGACTTCATGGAAAAGGAGGGACTCTATATGATGAACTCCTTCTTCAAGAAGCTAGAACACCGCAAGTGGACATGGGTGAGTCCCGACGGCGCAACGCAAAACGAGATCTTGTCGACGAAACGGCATATATTCAATGATGTCTCTGTGGTAAACACAGTTAAAACTAGAAGCGATCATCGGCTGGTAAGAGGCACATTGAATATCAACTCAAAGCTGGAAAGGTCCAAACTAATGAAGTCTACGCTTCGTCATGTACCTGTTCGAGTTCAGAACACCAAGAGCTTTCAGCTCGAATTGCACAACCACTTCGAATAACTAGGAGAGTGCGAAGATGTGGACGACTACAGCAGCAGGATTATGGATACTGTCCAGACGATTGGGAAAAACACTTTTAAAGCCAACCAAACCAGCAAATCCAACAAACTCAGGCTAATGGAGAAAAGGCGAGGAATGATTCTGCAGTCCTCGGATGACGTGGTCCAATACAGGCAGCTAAATATACAGATATCTAAGTCTCTGACTCGCGACCTTCGCAAGCACAATATCAGCACCGGCACAGAGGCTATCAAGCACAACAAAGGTTCCAAGGTGTTCGCGAGGGATCTGACAATTGGGCAAAGCCAGTTGACTAAACCGAGGACGGTACGATCGTGTTTTCCAAACCTGAGCTCTTAAGGGAAATCGAGATGTTCTACGGAAAGTTATTCACATCGACACAACCTGCCAACAATATGGCAAAAGACCCAAGAGCCAAACTAACTCGTCACTATACCGTAGACATCCCGGAAGTTAGCTTGTACGAGATTAGTATGGCTCTTAAATAGCTCAAAAACAACAAGGCGACAACAACAGAAATGTGTTGGTGCTCTTTTTCAAGAAGAGTGATAAAACTACTGAAGAACTACAGACCCATCTCACTTCTGAGCCATGTTTATAACCTGTTTTCTAGAGTTATCACGAATCGTCTCGCACGCAGGCTGGACGACTTCAAGCCTTCCGAACAAGCCGGTTTCCGTAAAGGCTTTAGTACCATAGACCATATACATACGCTGCAGTAGTTCGTACAGAAAACCGAGGAGTACAACTTGCGTCTATGCTTAGCGTTTGTAGGCTATGAAAAGCCTTTGATTCGATCAAAACCTGGGCAGTGCTACAATCTCTCCAGCGGTACCAAGTTGACTATCGGTACATAGAAGTGTTAAAGAGCTTATACGAAAATGCCACCATGTCCGTCCGTCGTCAGAATTAGAGCTGAGCTCATTCCGCTTCAGCAAGATGTAAGACAGGGAGACGTCATATCTCCGAAACTGTTTTCCTCTGCTTTGGAGTACGTGTTCAAGCTTCTGGACTGGAGGGAACATGGCATTAACATCAACGGCGAATACCTTTCGCACCTTCGATTAACCGACGATATTGTAGTCATGGCGGAGACCCTGGAAGATCTCGGCGCTCTCGATGACGTTAGTAAAGTCTCACGCCAAGTGGATCTCAAAATGAACATGGACAAGACGAAGATTATGTCAAACGTCCATGTACTACCCACTCCAGTGAAGGTAGGAGACACTACACTCGAAGTTGTAGACGAGTATGTTTACTTGGGACAAACAGTCCAGTTAGGTAGGTCTAACTTCGAGGAAGATGTTAAGCGTCGAATCCAACACGGCTGGACAGCGTTCGGGAAGCTGCATAAGATATATTCATCTCAGATACCGCAGTGTCTCAAGATGAAAGTCTTTGATCAGTGTGTGTTGCCAGTGATGACATACGGAACTGAAACGTGATCGCTCACAATGGGCCTCATAAGAAAGCTCAAAGTCACCCAAAGGGCAACGATTCCTTACGCGATCGAATCAGAAATTAGGAGATCGGTGGAAGACCATGGTTACTGATATAGCTCTCAGAATAGCCAGACTAAAGTGGCAGTGGGCGGGGTACATTGCTCGCAGAACAAATGGCCGTTAGGGCCGAAAAGTTCTCGAATGGCGACCGCGTGCTGGAAAACGCAAAGTAGGCAGATCTCCCACAAGATGGACCGACGACTTGAACAAAGTCGCTGGGATAGACTGGATGAGAAAAGCGCAGAGCCGTTCGTCGTGGCGATCCTTGGGGGAGGCCTACGTCCTGCAGTGGACATGTTTTGGCTGATATGAATGAATGAATAAATAACAGAAATGATCTTTAAAAAAACAAATTATTTCCACACAAATTATAACCAAAACATTTTTGAACATATCAAAAACGTTCTCTTTTACTAAAAATTCGATGTTTACGCAATAAAAAAAACCATTTCATGAAGTTTAATAAAGTCTAATTAAGTCCATTTTACGCGTAAATTACGAGTTAATTCCCTACATAAGCGTCTATGAAACCCACAAACAGAATACCCCATTTCAAAGCCGATGAACGCGTAAATTAAATTCTAAATATCACAAGAGCCGCCATTTTGACAAAAGCAATGTAGTTTCCAACATGGTTCTGCAAAATAGCAGTTTACGTAAAATCTGGACGTCGATGAATGGGTAATGTTATCAGCCACTAATGATATGCGTCCAGACCATGGTGTGATATAAGTATGTGACACCATAGTGTCTGCACGCATATCATGGCTATAATTCATTTTTAAATAATTCTAGAAAATATTAGTCATCCAGAGGGCAAAATTCCGCCAAAACTCACTAATAAATATTTAAGACAATATGACATTGTCTTCATTTTCTTTTTTTTAGTAGTAAAACTAGACAAAAAATATCACGGATTGATAATATTAATTACTTCTCTTTTTGACCAGACTAACTTAAATAATATATATTTATATACGAGTATGTTTCTGTATACCAAACGCAAGCTAGTGTGTGTAATGTTTACTACTAATTTAATGCATATTTAAGAATGATTTAAATATTTATATCCATATAAACATTAACTGTACCAAATTTCGCTGTCCACACTTGTTTGAACATCAATTATTTGAATATTATTAACAATTTATTAATAGACAAGTTAAATGTGTAAACAATTCTTCTTTCTTTTTATACGGCTAAATTAATTTCCTACATTTTTTTTTATCATAATAAAAGTTAAAATAGACATTGGTAATTAAATTCTAATTTTATCTATCTAACAGAATTGATACAAAATACAATAGTGACAATTAGGCCGTAGATGGTGATGCGTGTTCGCCCAGAATACATCTGGCTTACACATGTACGACTGCCGGAACTTAACTATGTGCTGTTATGGCGACAAATTGACATTGAGGTTGGTAGCTAGCCAAGCTCGTTTCTTTATTATTAGCTTATCACCCTTAAAAAATATAGACGTATTAATACGATTCGATTTACGAATTAGAAAGTACCGCCCCACTTTTCAGTGTGCGCGTTATTAACCAATCTAAAATCTCAGTTATCACAGATTAAACGCTCGTTTGTGTTAATGACCCGTGTAAGTAACAAATATATTTGTAGATTACGTCCCAATATTAACTTTAATAAGTTTGATAAATGTATAAATGTATGTGTACAAATGTTAAGCAGCGTATTATTTAGAGTCAAAATAAAACTTAAAACTCAAAACTTAAAATATTTAAAATGTTTTCTCCTCTTCGGATATGACAGTCCCATCATAACTTTTTATTATATTTCAATAAACCAAAGTGCGAAAGAAAGTAATTAATGTTTTATTGTCAAACCGATAAATATCAATTTTACTACGCGATGGTAAATCCAATATCGATCAATATCAATGTTGATTGAGCTAACAAAACATAATAACAAATAACTTCCTTAAAAACTTAATTTGTCCGTTAAAAAGACTGATCAAATAACATAGGAATTACTGTATACATAATACAAAATTTAATTAACCATCACTCTGTTCGTAACAAAGCTCAGGATAAATATAATTAAAAATGCCAGCAGCGGCGTTTGCAATTTCATCATTATATAATTAAAAAAAAAATTGTTATATCGTCATTCGATTATAATTTCATCGTTAATTGAGGAAAACGAAGTAAAAATTTATGGATACTAAATTCATATAATTTTCTAGAACAGTGTTTTATTGTTCTTAAAATAGATGATTTAAGGTTTTAAAATCAATTTGTGTTAGTCAAGAAAAATTATTGAAAGATTTTTGAATTCAGTTATAGTAAACATACATTTTCACAATCAACCATTTAAGTTATAATAGAAACAATTTGGATTCAGTGTAAAATTAAATAATATCACAAAGTAGTGGAACGTAAATGGCTTGTGTTAATGTGAATTTATTTTCTGAATTTATGCGTTAAATCTAAAAAGTTCATCTCTATATTCGGACCGGTCATGAAAATGAGGCTTGGCGTTGAAACCAAAATTTGCAATCCAAATTATTACCGCATTCAGATTCATTTTCCGGATAAACCCGAATCAAGCGTTAATTTAGACATTACCTATTTATTTACCTTCATTATCTACAGGGTAACTAATTATTTTACTTACAAGCTTACAATGATAGGCTTTTGAGTTAGGCAAAATATTTCCTTCTGACCGATAAAATCGGCACAAATTATGCAAAAAGATATTCTCAAAAGTCATTACCACCGAGTTCAAAGAAAATTCTCGCCGCCAATAAATTCAAGAGAGAGCTCCGAGTTATGGTCCATTGATTCCGACACATTGTTCGAAATTAAAATAGAAATTTACACGACTATGTTCTAATTAAAGCTTGAGGTCTACATTACTATTATATTAACTATTAAAGTTATCTGAAGTGTTTCTTTTACATAATGATAATGTTTTTTTTTTTATTTAATAACCACATTGTGACACACAATATACACATAAAATTCAAAGTCCTAACTGAATCTTTTAATGACTGATAGGTATCAACACCAGCTGTTGGTCTTAGACACTTGAAATGTAGAGAATTTGCTCTTTTTGATGTATAGATATATACTGAGAAAGCGTTTTTAGTAATTCCATCCCTGAGATAGGGGTTTTGAATAAGGGATTGGAATAAGGGTTTCAAATTTCAATGAAACTTTTTATTCTCCGAGTCGATGGTCACCAAAATTTATACACATGCTGCAGAGAGATTAGATTTTATATTAAATGCAAAATTTACCAAGCCAACGAACGGCTGATGTATTTTACATAATTTAAAAGTCTTAAAAGTTTGGTTATCCATCTTCGAAACATTGACTTTGAAACTTAACTGGCTCCGTGGCGCAGTGTTACCCGCTCGCTTTGTAACGCGAAGGTCCCGGGTTCGATTCGCGGACCACAGGAGTAGTAGAATTTAAATAGTGGTAGGGTTTTTCAAACCCGCCTGGCTAGTCTCAATATCAATCTGGCCCCATAACAGCACTGTTATATTCCGGTAATGATATATGTGAGGGCCAGATATATTATGGCGGAACACGCTTCACCATCTACGGTTTCATTGTCACTTAATAACAGGAGAAATGTAGCCCAAGTGTTAGCCCATAACTGATAAAAAAAAGATCAAAAAAATTATAATATGCTGTATTGGAATATTTCAAAGCCCGATGACAATTTAATTATATATTCATAAGGCGTACGATTAATGTTCGTACAATTTGATGTTAACAAAGTATAAACAGCGAATGTATAAATAACAATGCTTAGTTTGACATTAATATGAAAACAATACTTTAAATCAATTTTTATTATATATAAAGAAATTATTGATATATTATCTCCGTCAATCCGCACTTGTATAACGAAATTTAAGTTTTAACTTTAGTGATTCTACAATAAAATATTAAATAATCTAACGTATTGTATATCAAATACTCTCAGATAATGAATTAGAGTAATGATGATGAACCTTATTTGTGAACTAATTAATAACTATATAAAAAAAATAAGTTTTCTTTATAAATTTAGAATAAATATAACAAAAATCAAACATATATTTCAGACTTCATTAATTAACATTTACTATTTTTAATATGATATTATATTAGATATTCAATAACTAATTTCAAGAAATTTTACGTAAACTGTAATATGAGATTTTGTCTGTCCAATGTAAATAAAACGTGTCGAGACAAATGGAAAACAACCCGTATCCCATTAGCGAATTACCTATTTAATAAATCCGTCACTAATCCGTGGTCAGTGCTTTGATACAGCAACGATACTAATGCGACCCCAAATGAATCCGACTAATACTGGAAATGTTTTAGCATTATCGCTTTTTTTTCCTACATAGTTACGCATTAAATAAATTCGTATTATTTTTGTCCATTAACAATCATGTTTTATAACATTATATGTCTATATACTATATGCTATTAACTTCATTAATGCTATGTAATGCTTTATTACGAATATAATAAATGTGATAAAAAAAATATTTATTAACTTTTTAAGGTTTTAATTAACGTAAATATCATAAGTAAAAATCTTTCACTTCTTAAAAGTATAGTAAACAGTCGTTGAAAATGTAATGAGAAAAATCTAGCCATGTACAAAAGAAATCGAACAGCGTAGCCGCTCTACGGTCCATAGCTTTATCACGCTCGTAGCAACAGTTGTAGCGGACGCGCGGTACGCTACACTCGTTCCGTGGCGGTGTAAAAACACTTCTGAAGTTGCGTTTTGGCGGAATTTTTAACAATGTAGTGTCTTGTGTGTTTTATTCCATAATCCATTTTAATATATTTCTTATAAATAACAATTAAATAATTTTACGTTACTACCTTTCCGTGAACATTGTTAATGATTGAAAATAAAACAAAATTAACATTGAAAAGTTGTTTGTGTTAACTTGTTTTTTCGTGTTATATCTACGACCGGTAAAAAATGAAAAGTGTAATAATAGTAAGCTTTTTAATCCTTACTTTTGCTAAAGGTAAGTTTTATATTTTTTATCTTATAAATTATGTATACGTGTCTATTCATTAGATGATATGACTTATTTATTATTATTAATTAATAAGTCCAAAAGTACGTAATATAAATCATATACTTTTGTTTCCTAAACAATATCCCCAGCTTTATTATCAGTAATTGGAACATCACATGAAGTATTATAGTGACATAAATTTCCCTCTTTCCCCATTCACTCATCGTCCCCTTTCTTAGTTCAACGCATTATAATTATCTCATAGTTATATGGGTGTAAAGTATGCAGTGAGAATTACAGTGAAATTAATATATAGATCTTTACCAATAATTTCTAAAGATTTTATATCACAAATTCCGAAGCTTGATATGGCTTTGATACGACAACCATTATAGTCGTTTATTAGCTTTAGACAAATATCAACAAAATAGATATACAGTACTTAATTTTTTTGTTTATTCTTATATTATAAAATTGGTAATCGAGTTTCACCTATTTATTTCGTAAATAATTTCACTATTAAAACCCATACTGTTGTATTTAGTGAAGTATGTTGGAGGCATATTTTACACAATATTTTAAATATAACTAGAATTTTTTGTTTTGGTACTAATGATTGGTTGATGATGTAATTTACGAATTTACTAGCATACTTTTCGTTATTGCCGTCTCTGAAAACTTTATTCACTTTATAAAATTTTGTGGAATATAAAAATTCAAATAACGACTTCAGAAAGATTTTTAATATAGTTTAGAATTGGGTAGCTTAGATATGAGAATGGAGCACAGCTTATATGAAACTTTCAATTGTGTGTTCACTGCTCTATATTTTACTTTAAAATTATAAAAAGTTTTTCAGTGAAATCGGTCAAAGACATTTATGTTTTGATCTAACAAGATTTTGCTTTTAACGTGAAACAAAAATTATGTTTGGAGCCAGCTGAAAATTTTACGTATTTTATGCTTTAGTGTTTGTGCACAAAGTTGTAAAAGCAGCTGAAGCCAGATTATAATTTTATAGATTTAATATAACGAATTTTAGAATATAAAACTTTACGACGTAGACCGTTAGCGGCGATCAACTTAACAATCAATCAATAAAAATTGAATCGACTACTTACGATTCTCAGCAATCATAAAAACAAAAATCTTCACATTGCTCTCTTGTGAATATATAACAGTAGAGTCAATATTTCACACAATTTTAAAGTTAGTGTATTTGAAGTATTTATATCGTGACTGTAATTTTATATTAATTATAACAGTGGTACTTCACACCTTAGAATAAATAATGTTTTAAAATTGTTGATTAATTGAGATATTATCCAACGCGATAAAAATGCTTAAATGTGCGAAATTAAAATTACCAAACATTGAAAACAGTAATTTAAATGAATCATCAACAAAGGTCTAGTCGGAATTAAACCGTGTAAATGTGTAAAATTTTAAATTTATGCTAAGCTATTTAATGTACTATTTTTAGAAACATTCTTAATACCCATTGTATTATAATATCATGAAAACATTTTCAACAGCGAAATTTAAAATTCCATATAAAATGTAAGCGTAACGTATACGTTATAATTTTGTACGTAATAACTTCTCAGAAACCTCATTATCCTGCCTAAGCACACTCAAGAAAGTTTTCTATTACAGTTTCAATTTGCCTGCGAGTTGTGGGAATATCAGTTCCGAGTCTGAAGCAGCGCGGAGAATCGGTCACGATGACTTGCGATTACGATCTAGAAGGAGGGAGACTGTACTCTGTCAAGTGGTACAGAGATAATGAGGAGTTCTACCGCTACATGCCACGTTTAAGGCCACCACAACACGCCCATAGGCTCGACGGAGTCAAAGTCGATGTAAGTGTAAATAGCTCATTTAATTTCAGAATACAATCAATTATAACATAAGCGCACACCAAAATTGAAAGAAAAAAAAACAAAGAGTATCATCCAAGTAAGCATTAAAAACGCAATAGGCGATCTAATCACTATAAGCGATCTCTTTAAAAAAAAGAATTATTTTAATATAATAATTTCAAAAGTTTTATTTATAATTGCATTCCTCTAGAATTGTCAATAACAAAGAAAAAATTAATGCATGTGTGATCACGTTGAATTATAATTTGAATTGAACGTTTCACGTGTAAAACAAACGATGCATGTGAACAAACATATTAATCAGTGGTTTACAAAATGTTTGCGACTAGAATAATCATTTCTAAATTTCGAATACCTAATTTTTTGGTTATGGGCCTCATTACACTGAGCCTTAATTTCACCAGATTTTAAGTAACAATGAAACCGTGGATGGTGACCGTGATCACCCGCAATACGTCTTTATAATTTTGAACTTGATTGCAATAAAACTTTAAAATTTAAAACAATTTAGCACAATTAAATGATTTAATAACATATTAAATACGTAGTATTATTGAACAAGCTTTTACACAAACCTTTTATATCTGTATTGTCACATACAATAGCTTAATATTTAAGAAGTTTAAATAAAATAACAATTCATAAAACAACGCATAAACCTTTCGTCAAGTTAAATATCACAGAATGTATCACTGCCAAAGAGCTTTCGAGATCGCAATTTTAGAACGCTGTATATTTTTCATTTCGCCGAGCTGTAAACATTTATCATCATTTCAAAAATGCGTCATCATCGTGACATCTAAAACTCACATACCAGAAAATCTCTCGTAGCTTTTACATGATATTTAAAAAATACCTTTTAATCACTTCGCAAAACTCTCGCCATATTTAAATCTGACGATTTCCGACATTAATGGAAATTCGTATGGCGTGACTCATTTGTGTGGCCATTTATATAGGGCCGGACAAATTTACGTAAACACTGATTAACTCCGTTGAAGTGTTCCAATGAAAATACAAACATCATGAATTTTTATTGCTTAAGTTCGTTGTATGGTTTTTTTTTATTATTGGATTAAAATACTGCATTTATATTAACCGCGTTCAGATCTTTCATCGATTATTTACAAATCATTACTGGTAAATAGCATATGATAAGACAGAGTTATCACTAAATTATCAATTTCTGTAAAGGAATAGTGCCAAAATTAGGGACAGTCAGTCATTTTACTGAACTAGGTTATCAGCGCAATTCAAAGTTTTACGAATTATAAAAAGATAACCTATTGGTAAGTGATACGCCATCTCAAAACCTTTTTGACTGCCTTTGTGGCGCAATGGTTTACACGCTTGCCATGTAATGCGTAAGTTCCGGGTTCAATTTCCGAAACACAGGAGTAGTGGGGTCTAGACGGTGGTCAGGTTTTTCGGACCCACCTGGCTGGTTATCACTCCTATTGTCAATCTGCCGCCACAACAGTACTGCTATATTCTGGCAATCATATATATGAGCGCCAGAAGTATTCTCTTATTTATCTATGTGTAATTATGCAAGCATTGCATAAATATGATGACGCAAATATAATAAAATACGAAATAAGTGTTCTACAAAAAGTTAAAAGAATAATTTAAAGAAAACTATTTTCATGATCTTTGACAACTACTAAAGTGACTGACTTAAATAAGTTACAAACATTAGTTAAAGAGTACAATCATCATTGAACGTAGTCACATATGTTTAATAAATGCTATATATATATATA
>DWQX01007050.1:0-10565 GCA_018245475.1 Pharmacophagus antenor | reverse complement strand
AGTATCTCTTTGTACTGCTCCTTTTTCATTATTCCTTCAATTTTAACCAAATCTCCGGTCCCATAGCCAGAGAAACAACCCCAGACCAAAATAGAGCCTCCACCATGTTTGACTGTTGGGACTACACAATCTGGCAAGATCTTTTCTTCGGCACTACGATGTACAAAAACTCTTCTTTTTGAACCGAATATTTCGAACTTTGATTCATCAGTCCAAATACACTAATGATTTTTTAATATTGATAATTGAAATACTGCTTGTTTTAAGTTAACATTGTATCGAGGTAGCGTAACTATGCATCAGGTATATAAATTAAAAATTTTAACGATGGCAACAGGCGGCAGGTGTTAAGGAAATGTATAAAGATATCAACTGCATAATTGAAAAATTCTGAATGTTCATTTATTAAATTATTTTAATAAAATGTCAATTATAATGAAATAAAACAACCATAAAAAATGTCCCATTCACTTCGTGCGCAAGTTGGCGCCGGCCCAACATCGTGCTTTTATCAACTCATACGACCCCTGCATAAAATAGCTTTTGAAAAATACATAAAGGTTAACCCAGATTTTAAACTTTACCAAAATACTAGCAAACTCCTCTTGCTTTTTTTTGAACAGTTACGTTTTTGCTAATTTACACAAAAAAAAATTATTAGGTTTAAGATTTATGCTTTTAAATTTAAGCTTTCAAATGTTAAATAAGACGTAAATAAAATGTAGAATGTGGTGGTAAACAAGTTTTCTCTTAGCGATACATATTATTTATATATTATATATATGCACTGTACTGATTGAAGAGAACTGATTAAGAATTATTTTTTATAATATTTTTGTATGCTCATCGACTTCATCGAGTGGGTCAGATATGTATATATAATTTGTATGTATATGCTGTGAAAACTCTGTCATTCATTATTGCGAAAATTTTGAGAAGTATTTTTATATTCAGCAGAAGTAACAAATAAAACTATAACGTTTTAATTGTCAACATTACATTGTGTAGCTATAACATAATTAGACCTCACTCAAAATTTTTTTAAGTGAATACCAACTGAAGACATTTTGATAAAAGGAAGATAATAAAAACTTTTGAACATACCCGGAATTCATGAACTTTTTATTTTTATGCATTATTCGAGAGTTTCAGTATATAATGAAATGGAAAAATTTAATGTGACAATGGTTACGTTAACGCAATGGCAAGCGTAGACTATTAAGTGTAAATGAGGTTCATCGTTACATAACCATTTATTCTGCTATTCATTGATTGCCATGTCATTGATCGCGAGATCATAAGCAGTTCATTCATTAAAAATTAAAACATTTTACGTGTAATAAAATATTGTTTGGAAGAATTTAATTTTATATATTCTTGAGTGCTTTTTCACGATAGCCAAAAGTACAGACAAAGTTACGAATTATTTTATTAGGATTATTATTAGATTGTATTTGTATATTATATTGTATTAATTATTAGATTGTATTAGGGTGACCCATAAGAACCTTTCGCGCCTCGCTAGGATGAACCTGACATGCTTTAGATTTATATAAACATATAAGCTTATATCTAAGCGGTTTATGGTAGCGGTTTTCGTCGACCCAAAGCTCTATATAAACGACACTCTTTTAAATGTTTTTCTGTACCGTCCAATTTGGAAAGCCGAAAGAAGCATTTGCAGCATGTTATGCTTCACACACTTTCAAATGGCAATAGTGCAAAGGAGACCACAGATGAGATTTGCACTGTTTGCGGAAGTGGTACTAGGACTATTAGGACAGCGCGCAATTCATTTAAGATATTTAGAGCTGGCAATTTTAAGTAGAAAGATGAAGACCGCAGCGGCCGCCCAGTGATAACGGATGAGGACGTCATCAAGATTGTACTCGTTGAAAATCCGCGATATAGCGTGCGCAAAATAGTGGGTGCAATTAACAATTTGCCGTCGGGCGACACCGCAGTGCTGACGTGCGCAAACTAGCGGTCAACCGCCGGCGACACCACAGTGGTGTCATGTGGACAGCATTGGTCAGTGGCCGGCGACAGCACTTGCGTCTCTTTTGCTTTCTTCTGGTGTTTTGTTTTAGTAGCAATAAGTGATACAAGTCATCAAGTTTTTTATTTGTATAAGTTTTTGTGCCCTTTTATCGTGGCAAACGAAAGAGACGATACAAATTTTTATGACAAATGCGCGTACATCTTATCTGACGTTCCGGAACGACTTGGCCGACACGCAAAGAACATGTAGAAAAAGTAATTGCACAATTAAAAAACCTGAAAGTGTATTGACATAATAAATTATAATACATGAAAGTTATTACCCTTTATACAGAAAATCTATAAAATGGTCAAAAAAAGTTTACATGTACCTTTTAATTACGCATTATTTAATACATTCCGAACATGTCAATACTCCAATACAGAACAGAAGAGTCTCCGATTTCTCGATTTTTTATTGAAAGTATGCGATTCGTGGATAAAAGACCATGCACCTGCTTCTGAGCAAAACTTGGAGGTTGGCTCTACATCGCGTGCGTCTAATCATGGTTCGATTGACAGACTTTCCGGTGACATAAAGCAACACCAACTAATCCTTATTTCCGAAAAGAATAAACGAAAACGAATAAACGGCCATGTATGTTTCAAAAACAAAAAAGAAAAATAACAAACTTAATGTGCAAGTCTTGTGGAGTTGCCTTACATCTTGGAGACTGTTTTGCTGCGTACCACACGAAAGAGAAATACTAAGTACCAAAGAAAATGCAAATAAACAGATATATAAAAGAAACGAATTTTGTATTAGTTTACATATTTATATCTTCGAAATTTCATGACAATAGGGAAGAACTTATGAGAACTAACCATGAGATTAGTAAAACTTAACAATTTATAACCGGCGACAAGGGAACAACGGCCAGCGACAAGTCAAGTGATCCGAATAAGCGCTGCCGGCGACAAGCGAATAAATATTTACGAATCGTGTGGACGGCAAAGTGTTAAAATTCTCAAGACAACGGTACATAAGCATTTAATTAAAATGGGATATGCGAATCGAAATGAAATTTGGGTATCCACATATACTGGTATTGACGAAGATTGGCTTTGAAAACCTTGTCTACGTGTGATTTGCTTCTTCAGCGAGATGAAAGAAATCCTTTGTTAAAGAGTCTTATCACGACAGGAATAATGGATTTTGTATAAAGATGTGTATGAAAACGGACTCGGTCTAAGGAAAATAAGACGAACTGTTGCGAAGCCCGTGTTTTATGCGAAGAAGATTCTTTTATCGATTTGATGGGACTAGATAGGTGTAGTGTACTAGGCGCTTTTTCCTCAAGGTGAAACAAGCAATGCTGACAACTACTGATATCAGCTCGATCAACTGAAAACCGCTATAGCAAAGAAACGGCTAGAATTGGCGAACCGACGAGAAGTCGTTTTCCATCACGACAACCCATAACCGGATATAGTGTTGGTTTTAAGGCAAATATTACTAGTTTGATTGAGACGTATTACTACGTCCTCGATACTCACCAGTCCCTGTTCCAACCGATTGTTATATGTTTCTCTTCTTAAAAATTCTCGGTGATAAATCTTTGAAATCCATAAACGAAATAAAAACACACTTAGATGAATATTTAACAAGTAAGCCTCAAAAATTTTGGGAAAAGGACATAATGAAGCTTTCTGAGAGATGGGACAAGGTTATCGAACAGAACTGTTCGTGTATAACACAATAAATAAACCTCTAATAACAAATATTGTGTATTCATTTCCTATAAAAAAGTAAGAAACTTATGGGACACCCTAATACATTTGTATTATTATTACTATTACTACATATTGTATTGTATACAAAATAAATTTTTGATGTTAAATAATATGTAGTATGTAGATAGTCTACCACTAAGTGACGTCTTACATTCATATAGTGAATATTGTAGGGAATACATTTCGCAATAAACAACAGAAAGCGATAAGTATTTGTTTAATGCATTGCGATATGGGGTTCCGGTTGTATACTCATTGTCGTGAAATTACTTTTGATTAATAGCCTTTACCACTTCAGATATGGGGTAAGATTCCACATGGAAGATTAATGAGATTTGTCTTAAGAGTCCTGTACAACTGATCTCTAGATGATTGTATTGCATATACATAATTTATTTTAGTATTATTAAAACTGAAAAAAGTTAAAAAAGAAATGTACAATGCAATAAATTTTTAATTTTTTACCATCCTCTGAGTCTAAATGCTAGTATAGTAGATGTTCTTCGTAATTTTTGTACATAGGTAATTACAAAAATTACCAAAAGATATCCTTTTAA
This sequence comes from Pharmacophagus antenor, assembly GCA_018245475.1. NCBI lineage: Eukaryota > Metazoa > Arthropoda > Insecta > Lepidoptera > Papilionidae > Pharmacophagus > Pharmacophagus antenor. The sequence goes on along the minus strand of DWQX01007050.1, from coordinate 6,234 downwards.
ATTAAACCTTTAATAGATATTATTTAGTTTGAGCTTCTTGCAAACAAAGCAAACGATGTGTTTGCGACCGCAGTGTTTATTGGTAATCCCGCCAGGGCGAAACATTGGCGGCGTGATAGCGGGTAAATCTCTCCTAATATTGGAGGCCGTGAGTAGGCGGGCTTTTTCGAGATAATTTGTGGTTCAATTCTCTAGTTGATGAGGTGATTTCATTTCTCAAGTAACAACCACGATTCACTGAGACATTGCGAACTATAATAGAAATTTTATGACGTTTCAGTAATAAAGCAGTAAGATTTTTGATCTTCAATATTAAGCAATATTATTAAATGAATTTATTTTTTGGACATTATATTTTTTTACCGGTTATGGGTTAAGTGACAATGCTGTTGTATTTAGATGATGAAGCTAGTTCTGCAGTATCTTATTTGCACCATAAATCGTAGATATATTAATGAAGTATGACATGATGACTCCATTTTTCTTTAAATAATTGAGAGATTCAGAGATGTAATACATAATTTGCACAGCCGGGGAATTGCACGGCGCGACGTTCTGGGTGCTTGTGGTAGGCGCGTGCGCGCTGGGCGTGGGCGTGCTCGCCGCGCTAGCATGCTGGATGACCCGCCGCCGCGCCGTGCTAACGCATAAGCTGGGTACGTCACACTTCACAAAAGTAAATCATACTGCGTATTTACATAATTTACGCCACTCAAGAAGAAAGAAATCCATCGTTTCAATTGTGATTTTTTTTATAAATACTGGTTTTACACTTGATTACAATTGACACCTGACGTTAAGTGACGATGAGCCGTATATGGTTAAGCGTGCTCACCCAGAATATTCTGGCTTTCACATGTTAGGCTGCGAGAATTAATCACAATTTTTTTTACCTTCACCATGTTATATAAGATAATCTACCGACGTGGGTATTCAGTATTTGTTTTTGATAACTCAGTGTGACATATGATTTTTTACAGATTTAAAAGTGCGAATCGAAATATATAAAAACCCCAAAACATTATATATTATAATTAATTCAAACGGTGTCAGTCAGTTCAGTACAGAGAGATGACATCAACGGAAGATTACAGTGGGATATCGTACTTAAGAGTTTTAAAAATTAAGACAAGGTTTTGATCAGGAGGCAAGCGCGGACCCGACAAGGCGCTCGTGTTCCAGCCACCGCGGCGCGCCACTGCTGTACGCTCTCCAGGCTCTGCCACACACTACCTGCGCAAGTCGCCGTCGCCCACCGCCGCTGCCCCTGCGCCTGCCACCTCGCCGCCGCAGCCGCAGCCGCAGCCGCAGCCGCAGCCGCATCCCCAACCTCAACCGCCAGCAGCCAAGGAGGTAACCACATACAGCTCAACGTACTCAGGGTACAAAAAGTGTAATGGGCCACGATACTTAACATCAGGTGCATCTGTAATCCGGCTCTTTCGATAACGGACTGTCATTTAACCTCAATTTTGCATGATTTTAAGTAAGAAGACGGTTGATAATAACGCGCCAGATTAGTATATTTTAAGTTTCACACATGTGTACTACCTAAAAAAAGTGACTATTTTAAAATACTAACGGCAAATATTAAAAATAACTGGTAACGTTAACCTGGGTCTATATTAGTAAAATGTAGCTAGGAACCACATAATTGATTCTTCATTCAAATAAAAAACAAATCAAAATCGCTCCAGTCGTTCATGCCGATACACGAGTTAAACTGATAACGTCTCTCTTTATGACCATGCATTTTTGCCATACATTTTTTGTACGCTTACAGCAGTCGCCCAGCGCTACGAGTCCGCAGACCCCCACCGTACCCGCTATGCCCGCCCCCCTCAGCAAGGAGCTCGCCGATGCGAACGCCACCGAGAAGATCAAGACCATTGAGCCCGAGAATAACGAGGGACGACTTGGCGACTTGCACTTCAAACTGCGGTAAGCTATTCAAGGAAGTCCATTTATATATTATTTGGATCAAAATTTCATAAAATATCATAAAATTTTACACCTTAAGAGATGATTTCAACCTAACAAGGTACACATGCTTTTATTTATATTATATCAAGGTTTCGTATTAACACAAGGCAAGGCCTACTGCACGGTGTATCTTGTTGCGTGTAACAAACACGGATTCGATATAGCGCCGTACGAATTAATCCTGTTATACGAGGGACGCCAGTATTGTTTCTATAACCAAGGATTATTTAAGGACGATGCTTTTTAATTTATTGTAATTGTAGATATATAACTTACTGTACAAAAATCCATCTCATATTCATAAAATAATACATGTCAGTGACCTCTCTTTTTGAAATCTATATGTAATTTTTTTCTCATCGGTACGAAGTACGCGGATTGTCTTATTTCATAACGAAGGTTGAATAAAATCGAGCATACTATTTCGTTTAACAGTATTCCTTCAAATTTAGATAGTGAGATTTTTTTATGCTTTAGAATCATTACATCAATTAAAATGGTAGTGTAACGTTACTAAGTTGAGGATGAGTGCAGCGGTATATTTACTTTATGGGACAACGACGTAAATTTATTACACGAACGTGCTATTTCCTAGTAATGGAGCCGTAATCCAATTGTTAGTAAAATTGATTAGCCAGAGAGCTCGGACGTCAATGTTGTCAACGTTCCCCGTTCATATATTGAATTACTTTACGATCAGCTAACTGGACTAAGTTAAATTAAAATATATATATGATGATACATATATATGATGATAAATAGGCTGAAAACATTAATTACACGATAAGTCTAATAATATTAGACAGTCTATTATATTAATATAATTTATAAAGCCAATTATACAGGACAGGTTAGAAAGTTATGCACATTTTTGCTGTAAATAATATATTTTTTCACAAAAAATTCGATCGCCGATTAATAGAGTTGTAAAACAATATTAAAAGAATATTTTAATTTTAAGTTTTAGGACCTACTTTCAGATATTCTCATGTGAACAAATGTGACCACAGAGTAAAGAGATGTCCGTGGTAGGATACTTCAACAACAGGTTTAAATGACGGTTACAGTTCGAATTATAAACTTTCTTTTTGCCATAGATTAAATTAGAATATTAAAAAAAACTAATTTCAATTAGTTTATTATTTATCCTTACTCATCATCATTTACAATGTAATTACTTTTCGTACAGAATTGTCTAAAAACATTGTTTGATAATACAATTATGATACGAACGTTATGGAAGAACATATCGCTAAATGTTATAGGGCGACCCGAAAGAAAATCGATATATTCGGTTTGGGTACACTGGTTGCGGAGAGTCACCGCCCACGTGCGACGCATGTGTGTTCTGTGTGTACCGTCCGCCTAATTTGTTTACCCTGGGCGGGACGTATCCCCGCGTTGTGTACTAATACAAATAGCTTTTAACACTGTTTAACCTTATATATGAGTTTAGTGAACGATGGGGCGATAAAAGGTTCTAAACTAGTTTAAAATATATCTTATAAGAAAGAGGTTAATGATAACGGTTAGGTATCACTAATTATGTTTTACTAATACGGAGGGACCGTATTGAAGTGATTTACTCGCATGCCTTGAAACGTGGAGGTCTCCGGTTCTACTCCCGGGCCACAGGAGTAGTGTAGTTTGGATAATAGTAGAGTTTTTCGAACCCGCCTGGTTAGTTACCATCTTTAATGTCAATATGCCCCTATAACAGCATTGCTGTGGTCCGGCAGTCATACACGTGAGAACCAGATGTATTCTCGACGAACATACTTCACTATCTATGGCCTCATTGTCACTTAACATCAGGTAAAATCGAAGTCAAGTGCTAATCCATAACCAATAAAAAAACGCCTTAAAATACATTTTTATGAGCTTATCAATAATAAACATAATTGTAAAGTTACTCTTTAGATATGTTTTGTCACTCGTACTATCTATTGATCCATCTTACAAACATCCGTATCTTACAAACATCTAGGCCTTTATAAGGGTTCGTAGTCAACGTTTCTCGTTAGCCTTATGTTTTCGCTGTGTCCGTTTGTCTGTCTCCGGCTTAGCGCAATGATTGTTATTACCAGAAACATATAATTTGATATGAGTGTTCGTATTAATAGGACAGATAAAAGTATAAATACTAGATAAAAAAGTGAGTATGTCAGAAAAGACATTAAGATTTAAATTTTGTGACATATCTTTACTAAATTGCAATTAGCTAGTTAGTATACATAAAATTATTAAAAAGGATTATGAAAAGACTTACGGATTTTTTTTTCTTTTTAATATATTGTTCTTCATTTTTTTTTTGTTTTTATTAATTCTTTTTTGATTTGCATACTTTTTCATTTAAAAAAAAAGCTTGAAATTGGTCGCACAAAATTACAGATAGGTAAACATTAAGTAATTAATTTTGTTCCAGTAAATTTGGTAAAAATTTTGTTTTTCTGTTTCATTTTAGTGCTGGTTTACAGATATAATTTTGTTTAATAATGAACATTTATTGTCAAACATTTTACCGGACATAATATTGAATACTTTTGCTGTATAACCTATTATCGACTGCATTCTAAAATCAACCCGATAATTGTGAATAACGGCAATGTGAGGCTCGTATGTAGGTGGCGTGCTTTATGGAATTTGTATTCGAATATGCAAATATCATTAGACAAACCGTTTTAGCGTTTTGTGTGCGTGTGTCCTATTCTACAGTCATATAATATTGCAAACTAGTTGTTATTGTGAAAACTCATCATGTACATTTTTTACAGCAAGGATAAAATATTAGTCTCTAATATGCATTAGTCATCATGGAAGACAACAACATTTTTCTCGGTAGAAATATTATTACAATACTTTCTTCTGCTTTCCCGAATTTATATTACTATATGAGACATACTTTCCCTATTTTATTAAAATTTTTTACATTATTTATAACAAAAGTAAAAGTAGATTTTAATGTGAAGCATAGTAAAGAAAGACTAAAAATCTCAAATCGTTATATTACGAATTAAACTGAGCGTTATTAAATAAAATCATATTAATAATGCTCAAGTCATAAAAAGTTTCTTAGTTTTATCCCTTTCCACGGAATTTATTAAGGAAACTCTAAAAGAAAAAAAATTAAGGCTTAATGTTTTGTGATACATATCTCGTACAACCGTTTACCAAGGTTGTCTCGCGTTGAATTAAGGCCATAGTTAAGGTTACAAACTACTCTTATTTGTGAGAGGCCCTTTTTATAGTAACGTTTGAGTGTTGTAACCAGATTATGCGTACTAAAAGAGTAACTATAAAACGATTGGGCCTGAAGCTTTACCATGTTTAACCTCAATTTCACTAAACATACTTTGGCAATTTAGATCAACTGTTAGTCTATTGTCGTTAGAAGAAAATATTAAAGAAAAAGCTTTTTTCACGAAATATCACGCAGTCTACAATCTGTCAAGTCCACATATCTGGTTCAATCTGTTTTGGTATAGGATATAATTTAAAAATAAGTTATACACAGTTCTTACTTAAAAACGCGGGTCGATCTGGTGATGAAATGAATCAAAATGAAAACACTGAGCTATGGTAGTTAATATCCATGTTATGCGTACTGTTATTGTTGAATAGTTCGTTAATCTTTATCCACGTACTTAATCCACTTAACTTGAACATTTGTAATTAAATATACAAAAATATCAATAAAACATGCATAAAAAATAGTAGTCAGTTTTTTAATATTTTAAGAGACAGTTACTTTATGCTAAAGTATTTTTTGAATAACATACAAAGAACAGAATAGTGTCTAAAAATAAGTCATATACGAAAGACAAAAACAAATCTTAAGCCCATATCATATTTGATTATGAAAATATTACGTTTATTACATAACTTGTGACGTAAGTAATATGATCATACATCCCGTACGATGACATCCTAAGCTTTTAGTATGCAGACAAATATAATTCAGGGAAAATGTTATTAAATATCAGCGATTTGTCTTTTGTATTGTTTATAATGAAAATATTGAATTACGTACAAAGCTGTTGCTGTTGCTGGGTTCGGTGATTTTTGCGTTGTTAGCCTTTTTGACGATTATTACAGCCTTATCTGACACTGACTCACGAATCCGGTGATCCGTCAGCTCGCCCACTAAACCACACTAACCGGAGAAGTTGCCTTAACTTAACAGATCCTATGTCGAGCTATGTGACTGTCGAAGGCGACGATTTGTGAATAATTTAATATATATATATATAT
>DWQX01007049.1:0-10566 GCA_018245475.1 Pharmacophagus antenor | reverse complement strand
TATATATATATATATACATATATATGCTGTTTTTTTTATAAGAAATAGAAGCGAAGTTAAGACGAACCCTAAAAAACATAAATATTCCTAATTTTTTTTAGAAATCGAACTTAGATATAACTTTATGTAATTAAAAAAAAAAAGTTCAATATCGCATAAATATGCGAGCGAAGTTCACAGGTTCAAAGTCATCATCTCATAATTTCTTCCCCATTACTTTGTTTAATCTTTCATTTACGTGGTATATTTTTTTCATTTAAGTCCGATGAACTCTTTGTAGTATCATCATTATGAGCAGATAGACGCCCACAGCTGGACACAAGCCTCCTCTAAAGATCTCCACAGCGACAGGTCCCGCGCTGCCCGCATCCAGCAGATTCCCGCGACCATCACCAGATCGTCGGTGGACCTTGTAGGGAGTCTACCTACATAGCGTCTACCGGAACTCACTTCGTGATATAATATATTACAGTAGATAAGACAGATCTTTTGAACAAGAATAAACATAACCAATACCGGACCCGACTAGTAAATTAAGCGTGGTCTTGTAGATACGCGACGAATTGAGAACCTCCTTTCCTGTCGTCGAAAATAGCAAATAACACGACAGCGCGGCATTAATATATGGACACTTCGTTTGCAACATCTCACCAACTTTAACCAGAGGGACGTGTTATAGTAAATTAAAGTGGATAACAATTAAAAACATTCGATTTTTAAATTTTCATTTCGTCAACGCACTGTAATAAAGATGATTTCGCAGGGACAAGCGCCAATGAATTATTTAGAAAGGATCATATAAAACCTCTTCGCACTTTTTATTACATTACTAAATATTTTATCGAGCTAAACGTCGAATCAAATAAAGCATCCATATATAGAAATAAATATCGGAACTCTCCATTACACCTTAATTTAATAAGCCAAATCAAATCTCACTGTTGCGCATGCTTAATTATTTTTTTTTTTTAATTAAAAATATCGAAGCTCACTGCCACGTTGGAGATGTAGATGGCGGCCATCATCGCCGAGCATCCGTAGGCTATAGCCTCGCAAAGTATACAATCCTCGAGAATACCTAAGTCAAAGCCCCCTGCAAACATCGTGGGCTATCACCGTTCAACTTAATTTGAACTATATGTGGTGACATCTTAAACGTTGATATAGAATGAATGTATTTAAAAACGTTTCGATACCCATGTATGCCATATAATGCCCAAGTCAATGCTAAGCAGCGTTATTAAATGTCACACGGCAAAATACTTTTTAACAATTTATTAAAATATAAAATGTTTATCATCTTATATTGAAATCAAGTTGAAATAGACTATCAAAAATTCCACTATGACATTTTGTTATCTGTTTACACACTATTATTGTATTAAATATATTAACACAATGATGAAGACAATATGCAACTTAATATTTTTAGTAATTAAAATATTCAATGCAGTCCACAACATGATTATTTTTTGACGCAACTATTGTATTTAAGTTAATATGTATTTTCATTTAGATCGTATTTGGTGTATTAATTGAAATGTAATATAAAACTATGAGATCATAATGACTCTTGTATGTATGACAGAAGGAGAACAGGAATGCTGTTGTAGCATGATTGATATTGAGGATGGTGACCAGCCAGGCCAGTTGGGAAATCTATCACACCGTCTATACTGTACTGTTTGTCTGGGTCCAGATGATGAACGGCGAACCTAAATGTTACTAGGCAGGCAGAGGACTGCCGGGGAGGTGTGAAAATTAATTTAAGTAAACAATAACAAAGAGGAAAACATTACCGCAATGCTCAGGAATATGGCCATTCATGAGGCCCAGCGACCAGGCCTTCTTGACGATCGGCCATGGGTATTCCCCGGTCTTGTCATATTGCGCGGCCACAGGGATGATCTCTTCCTTGGTGAACTTCCTCGCGAGCTCCTGTAGTGCCTTCTGCTCGTCGGTCAGCTCTGCAATGATGTTGCAAGTACAATAAATAACATCCAATAACAAGCACAGCACAAGTTGTTAACAATTTGTTTTATCATGAGCAGACATAGAGATGAAAGCAAACACAAAATTGAAAGTATAAAAAAAATTACAATAACGATGATAAGAAATTTACGCAATTATAAAATCAACATTTTTATTAATTATTCCATAGAGATAAGACCTAAAAAAATATTATTACTTTAACTTCCGTAAAAAGAAACCTACTGTTTTAACTTGTTTAATTTTTGTTAAATCAAACTTGAACATTTCTCCACCTGATTATATGCATCCAACAAACATTTGTTGTATATAAGAAATAATGCAAAAGACAGTGACAATTGCTTTCCTTTTATATAAGTATTTTGCATTTTAACTTTATTACACAAGCGCTTTGATCAAATAGTTAATTTAGTTGAAAAAAAATCTAAATACATATTATGAATAGGGGGTCTTCAATTTAAGCCACCATATGTTTTTCTTTAAGGGATGAGCTTTGATATTAAAGATGAATATTTGAGTATTAAATTGATATTATGGTAATTATAATGAAGAAATTACAGTTCACATCAACATATTCAAAATTCCATTAATTTTTCACTTTTAAATGAAGGAATCAAATACCTTAGATCAAAATCAGACTCTTCAGGTAAAAATTCATTCATGTTTATAAATAATGCATTTATAATTGTGATATTCCTTTTTACCAGTTAAAAACAAATTATAATAAGGGACATTTATTTGTTGCATGCCCATTATATTGTAATCAACCTAATTATTACTTTATAATAGTAAACAATAATGTTTCATTTTAGAGATGAATAGCAACAACATAAACCTAGAAACATGACTGCTATATTTATTCCCAAAGTACTAAGCCTTCTATGGGACTTGAGAATATAATTAATGATGTCATTACATTTAGCCACGATTGATCACAATCATTAATAATAGATATAACAAGTAATGATGGTGATTTAAGAAAATTACTCTCTTATAGTTGTAGGGTGTTTGGTGGTTTTAATAAAATTAATAGCAATCTGTAAGTGTTTTTGTGTGATTAATTTATTAACATAAGAAGGCAATAACAATTCTGATTATGTAACAACTAATAAGTACACTTTTATTTGAATAACAATATTGTCATTATTGTCTATATACCAAAACAAAATCCAGTAGCAGGGATAGGTTTTGCGGAGGCGACAGGGGCTGATGTGGACAGCTTCCTGTAGATTGGACGTGCAGCACGTACAATCTGCAAAACAAAATTTTGCTCAGTGCTTCTCAGTTCACTACTCTGGTAATAATAGGGCAATATTGAAATATAATAGTCTCTATTTCATACAGAATGACTTTAAAAAATGGATTACTTAAAAATGAGATAATTACGTGTAACTTTCCAAATGCTAATAGATTTTCCATTAATATTATGTCTCTTGTCTTCTAGTAGTAGATAAAGAAGGTCCAAAGGTCAAGCTTGATTTATTTGCAGAAAATTAATATAAGGATTGCCTTGGACCCTTTGTAACTGCTTTGTTTAATAACTGGACATATATAAAGTAACTACAGTTTATAGATCATCTACTAGAAAACGAAATGGGGATATTAACTACTACAATATATCTAAATAAAGATTATGAACTTTCCAACGAGAGAGGAATATAAGAATAACATTAATAATACTGTAGAAATAAAAATAAATACGAACACCAAATAGAAAACTAATCAAGTTATAAGAATTATAGAATTTAACGAAACTTGAATGTACTTACATGTGAAACAGGATTCATCTTCTTTAATTCTAATAGCTATTGATATTTTGTAGTAAAATTTTAAGCTCAAAGTCTTGTGGACTTTGTACTGACTATTGACCAACAAGTGAATAAACTCTCCTATATTCTTTACTCTTTGGAAAATAACAACCAAGTAACTCAATTATTGTAACAAGTCAAATATAAATGTCATGTACCTTATATTGGTCACACTGTTCAACGCATGCCTCAACGTGGTGGTTAGATAAAATTTAAATTAATTTCAGTTATACCAACTGAACCGATAATATTGATATTTATAAGTAAAATTGATAATCCTGTGCTAGAAAATTCGCCCATTTTATATCTCATAAATAAAAAATCATTTTGACGTTAATGTGGAAGTTTCTGTGAAAAAGCCAAATATTAGTTGAAATCGTCGGTTTATAAATTTTATGAACAAACTCTTTTAAACTTCTTTTTAACGTACACAGTAACGTAATTTTTAAAAAGTTATTTTATATACATATACATTCCTAATTTTTTGAAAAAAAAAAACTTTATTCAGCCAGTTTTCGCCATTGATATATAAACAATGTTTATGAACTTTTACTTTTTTTGTCAAGTATGTTATTTTTTACGGTAACCGGTTTAAAAGTTTTTTTTAATAAATAAGACAATAAAAAAATTAAACGTTATTACAGTTCATTTGCCGTATATGTCCTTGGTGTGTCAAAATTATTATGGTTCTGTGGTATGGTCAAATTGTTTAAAATAGCGTCCAAAGATATGTATTAGAAGTATGTGTAATTAATATTGAATTTAAACAGGAAAGAGGGCGTGTTTAAATGTGATAAGTGATTTTATGTAATAATAAAGGTGTACTATGTTTTACTTGATATAGGGTGAAAGAGACAGAGTTTACTAGTGAGTCGTTAAACGATTGTGGGTCGCGTAGGTCTTTCGGAATGTGGCACAATCAGGCTGTGTTATGAATGAGAAAGCACTGTTAGCACGGGCTTCCGAGGAGCGGGAGCGTATCTTTCAGAGATATGAACGGGGGCGAGAAAATCTCATTGGCCAAATAGACCCTTGGGAGGACCCTGAATTTGAAGAGTACCATAAAACTGATCGGTACGTTATATTTAATTCGAAATTATCAGTTTTCACTGTAAAAAACTTCATTATATTTCAAAAAATTATATGTATCAAAAGTAATACATATTACAGTAACAATTTTAAGAACAACATAAAATGTAACTATTAGCTGTGCGATTTTATTTTAAATAGTTCAGTATGTGTTAGATGGTACAATGTAACCTATATTTAGATTTCCACCTTTAGTCTTGATTTGTTTTGTTAATAAATTTGTTGTGCCCAGTGAAAGCTTCTATAATTTGTAAGTGTTGTGTCATTCAAGTTTTAGCCCACTTTCCTATTACAATTGATGATATTAATTATTACAGTTCAAAAAAGTTTTTCATTGTTACTTTAAGCATCATATATCATCATTGCATGTTACTGGTGTACATATAACTGTGGCCTTATAAATTCAGGTGTATCACTTATAGCCACATCATGCATGATTCAATTGTTGGTTCCTCTGGTTTAATACCATGTTGTTTTATATTACATCCTATGTAGCTACATTTGCGAATTATGTTTCACAGGTTTGTAAACTATATTGGCCCTACCACTAGTAGAAATTGATGAATCAATTCAATTCATTATCAAGTGTCTGTTTCTACTGTTACCATTTTAAATCCTTAACATCATGAATTTACTTCCCTCAATGATTGCATTTATTTATTTTTTCTGGTGAACTTGTTTTATAATAAATAATATTTCTATGATAATAATTAATAGTCTGCAATATTAAACTACCTTTACAGAGACACACATTTAATTTTATTATAATAATCCATTAGAGATAAACTTTGAACATAGGTTTTGTTACAATATACTAAAATAATAATTTTTTGTATATGTGATATCATTAATGCACTCATCACATGTTTTTCTCACATTATCACTTATGTTGATAATTTGAATTGTATTCAAATGTTTCAGTTATACATAGAGATTATGATTACTAAAATTCATTAGGTATAATGACCTATATTTGATCCGTTTGTTTCACATATTAGTACAAATTGCTGATGCTAAATGTTTGCATTGCTATGGAATATAATTGTTTCCTATATTTTTTGATTCAATAGAATATTTACAATCTGTATGTTTATTGCATGTTATGTTCATCTAGCTGTCTTATCAAAATTTTGATGCTCATTGCTCTGTTGTTGCTTTTAATAATAATCTGTAACCTACTTTGTTTAATGATTATTTATTCCCATCTGTTTACTTAAAAAATTAGTGTATATACTATACATACACTAATTTTTTAAATCTTGTGCACCAAGCCTGAGAAAATTCTATGTAAAATAAATATTTCTCTGGTATAGAGCCTTAAACTTGAAGTTAGCATAAGATATGTGTTATACAAAAATATTGAATTTTTTTTTGTTGTTGATTCAAAATGGTTGTATATCAATCATCTAGGTCATTAAAATGCTTAAATCACCATTAAATAATTGTTTTGATGAAATTTAAATTGGTTTTTAACCTTTAGCTGATTACGACTTTAATATACTGTTTTATCTATGTTATGATTTGTAATTTCACATTTTGTATGAAAGAATCCATGAAGTTCAGAATGGAGCCTTGTCAAGAACCAATGCTACAAACCTATTTGAACAAACCAAATCTATCAATGATTTTGACAATTGATCTTCCTGCTGTGCGAAACATCTTTTATCTGTAAAGGGTTATTCTCTGAATTTTGTTATTATTTAACATACAAATAGCCTTGGCAAGAAATATAAGCTTAAGATTATTTTGGGATTTAAAAAAATTAATGAATGTAAATCATCTGTATTGTGGGCTTCATATTTGTTCTCTTGTTTGTATGTTTAGTATTATATTTAATCATTCTGTTGTTAAAGTTATATAAATGAGGCTGACATTTCCTTTTAGGACAGAGGCCAATAAATAATAATCTAAAAAAAGAGTTTTGTAAATATAATATTATTTATTACATTGAACATTAGCTTTATTAAATGTCAATAAGTGTTCTTTGCTATTTAGGTACAATCATATAATGCAAGCTGGACAAGAACTGTTATTTTATCTCCCTTCTTGAAACTTTATACCATTCTCGTGAATGTCGTGTAAGCAAATTAGAAGGAATGGGACAATTGTAACAGTCGAAGCATTTCTTTAAATAATCAGTTATGTAACTTCTTGTCTTACCATATCCTATGTCGTGTTTTACAGTTGTTACGAACATATGAAATAAATTTATTGACTGTCCATTACTAACCAAGCTTCATGCAAGCTATGAAATTCCAACAGTTTCTTGTCTTGTTAAGGTCCCTCATTAAAATATTTTGCGTTTTTTGTTTGTTTAAACTTGTTTAGATTTTTAAAAAATTAATAAAAATCAATAAAAAAGAACATGAAAAGATTGTGGAAGTACAATAATTTTGACCATTGTTATTTTAGTATTTATATCATTCTTTTTATATTTTATATTTAAAATAAAATTGTTTTTATGTTTATTTTCAGATACGGTTTCATCCACGATGAGCGTTTGCCTCAGAAAACAGCATTGCAAAAAGTCAACACCGAGGTGGAAAGAGAAAAAAAGTGGGTCAAGATGCTTGCTAACTGGGATTCTACAAACACAAAAGAAAAATTACATAGAAGAATATACAAAGGCATTCCATTATCATTACGTATGAAAGTATGGTGTAAACTATTGGATATCAATAGGATAAAATATGAGAAAGTAGGGAAGTATCAGGAAATGCTTAAATTGGCCAAGCAATGGTCAACAGATGTTAGGCAAATTGATTCAGATGTTAATAGACAGTTCCGAGAACATCAATTTTACAGGGAACGATATTCTGAGAAGCAGTGTTCATTGTTCAATGTGCTTTGTGCATATAGTATGTATAACTCAGAGGTTGGCTACTGCCAAGGTATGTCAGGCTTGGCTGGCGTCCTGCTCATGTATATGGATGAAGAGGATGCATTTTGGGCACTTGCAATACTCTTGTCAGACAAGAGGTACGCCATGCATGGACTTTACATTGAGGGTTTTCCAAAGTTAACAAGGTTTTTGGAACATCATGATAAGATACTCACAAAATTTATGCCAAAGTTGAAGCACCATTTTGACAAGTTTGGTTTAGATGCAATACTTTATTCTCTGAAGTGGTTTTTTGTTTGTTTTGTGGAGCGTGTTCCATTTAGTTTATGCTTGAGGGTTTGGGATATTTATTTACTTGATGGTGAGAGAGTAATAACTGCAATGGCCTACACAATATTAAAGTTGCATAAGAAGGAAATAATGAAGCTTAATGATATGGACTTAATTGTAAATTATATTCAAGTAAGTGTACTAATTCAGTATGTTGTTGCTGTATCACAAAACATGCAATATAAAATGTAACAAATGCATATTTATTGGCAGGTAAAGCTGCACAAAGATTTCGGCTATGACGATGATTTTGTTATTTATCAATTGGAACGCTCTATGGAGGAATTGAAGAGGTCGAAGCTCGATTATCCTGGACAACCACCACCCAATGAGTTGCCCAAGAGACCACTGGGTGTATTTGTGGAGCCAGATAAGAAGTCCAAAATTGGTCAGCGTGCCGAAAATTTTTCGGAGACCGAGAGGCAGACGCAAGCTTCCGTCATCTTAAGGTGCGATCAATTTTCAGTGCATTACTATTTTATTTTTTAAATGTCAATGGAAATTGAGGTTGTATTACTTGACCACAATTTCACATGATGTTGAGTGATATGGAGGCTTTAGTTATGAAGTAGAGGGTGGTATGTGTGTGAGTGGCTCTCACATGTATGATAACATGAATACAGCAATGTTGTTATGGCGGCAGGTTGAAATTAAGATTGGTATATGGACAAGTTCGAAAAATAACATCATCATCTATCATATACATATATTTGTTTTCTATTACAGACATGACAAGGCAGCGTGCGATTTGCGGGAGTTGCGGGTGTCACAGAGCGACACCGTCTCAGGTAATTTGGAGTCATTCTCGCACATATTCGCCACCACCTCCAACGATAGCCTCGACTCGTGTCAGATCACATATCTATGAGGCATCCCTTTACGATAACACAATGCCTATTAAAATTAAAATAATTGATTTAATTTGCAGATTGTTTATATAATTGTTACATCTATATCTTTAATATAATTTATCTGTCAACTGGACCGACTGTGTGGTTTAATTCATCTACCATGTGTCAATTTAGATTAGATTGCATTATGGTATGAGTTTCGTGTAACATTGATAACTTTGTTTCACTAGAACCGGTGACGTCATTTCCTTTCCATGTATATTATAT
The DNA here is from genome assembly GCA_018245475.1 of Pharmacophagus antenor. Classification (NCBI taxonomy): domain Eukaryota; kingdom Metazoa; phylum Arthropoda; class Insecta; order Lepidoptera; family Papilionidae; genus Pharmacophagus; species Pharmacophagus antenor. The sequence continues at coordinate 1,390 of DWQX01007049.1, read as the reverse complement.
TATACAATGCACATGTTTATTACTTTTTTTAGTTACATTTTTTGTGTATGTTACTTTTAATGGAATTGAAATACTCTTGCATAGTCAATTAATTATATATTTTTTTTATTACCAAAAGAAAACTTGTACGGAGATTTTAAATAGTTTTCACGTAATGACAGATGAAAGTAAGCCCGAATTTTAGTGGCTTTGAATTATAGAAAATGTTTATGTATGTTCATTTAAGTTTTTCTAACTTTGTATTGATATTAAAGCTTTTCATTGCGTAATATAAACATGCTTAAACGCTTCGCGGAGTTTAAGACCTGTCAGTCACTGATTTTAATTTTAAAATATTATTTGTTGTTACATATACGTCATTTCTTATGACAATTGTTGCTACTGTGTTATCGTAAAGCGGACATATGTAAATTTAAGTTAGAGAGAGATTGTGTGCGAATTAAAAACGTAATGTTTCAAAATATAGTAATACATGCTTGACGTGTGCCCCTTATACTGTACAGTGTTTATTTCGCAATAGATGTAGTCATATTTAGAACTATTAAAGTGTGTGTGTGTGTGTGTTTTTAGTAATAATTTCGAGTACGGTTTCTTGTCTTAGAGTGATATTAAATCTAGTGTTTTTTTTTCTTTCTCTTTCTTTATTTTGATTCATCTTGTTAATTTAGAACCGTGTGATAGATCAACAAGTACAAATAGTTTAACGTTTGTATGACACGTTCTTTGTTATTTAACATTATCACGTTTATATTATAACACGTATGGCAACACAATCTCTGATACCCTTTATCATGTATCAGAAATTGTGTTTCCATACTTTATGTCCCTTGTCGTGTTGATACCATAAGTCTTATAGTTATTAAAGAGTTTTAAATATTTAATAGTCTCGATGTGAAAGTAGATAAACGACCGTGTATAGTGCGATGTGAAGATAGCATTGTGAATGTGTAGGTAGCATAATAGATTAGAACGAAAAAAAAACCGCCCGTGTGAACTTACTTCTTGATACACAACACATAATATACAGTGTAGACATTTAAGAAAGCTCAATTTCGGCCGACAGTTATTTAGGCAGTGTTATGATCCGTGAAATAACGGCTTATTAGCCATTTCAATTAAACTAGTGTTTTTTTTTGTTCTTTATTTTCTTTCTAAAAATATTCAAATTATTTTTTCTTAATATACTGTATGATACATATTATTTTCATTCCGTATTTTTCCCATTCGTAACGTCAAGACGCCTGCACCTAAAAAACGGCTTTTATTGGTTTTTGCTATTGTATATATATAGTTTTCTCAATACGCAAGTTTTGTTCCCGCGTTTGCGATACAGGCGAACGATAGTCGGAGACGGGGCCCGGCCTTGTTTTCGACTATTACGTAGCCCTCG
>DWQX01007048.1:0-10567 GCA_018245475.1 Pharmacophagus antenor | reverse complement strand
GTTAAGTTCAATATATATAAGTGACAAATCGAAAACTTATCTCATGAAAAATATCCGTCACTTGTTTGCTTAAGTTAACCGTAATTTTTACGACGCAAGCAGCATACTTACGAAGTCGACACCGCGTAGCGCACATGTAAGAACAGACTTAAACAAATTGCCCTCTACCTAAACCTTCATAAAGACAAGACAACGATATTAAAAAAAAAAACGTAAAGAAGATGGGAGTATTATGTAGGCTATAAATGTTCTCCATTGTCGGTAGATTATTACTCATTAAGAAAACGAAGGAATAATGAAAAATAAAAAAACAAACAGAGTCGGCTAGGGTTTACATTATTTAAATTAAAAAAAAAATGTTATATCGATTTTTTTATTGTGTCTTAGAAAATCTCTTTGTAAAAATGTTTGGCCAGTCCTTTCGAAGACGGACTATCTAGATTTACGATTTAGACTTTCAATGTGACGAGCATATGTGCATATCCTAACTACACGTACGTAAGTATTGATCCTACTAGGTGCAGTGGTTTACCGCATACCTTGTAATATGGAGGTCACAGGTTTCATTACGAAGTTAAATGAACAGAGGAGTTTGGACAGTGGTAGGGTTTTTTCGAAGGCACCTGGCTAGCTACCCCAATCAATGACAATATGCCGTTACAGCTATGTATTCCGGCATTCAAATATATGAGATCCAGAATACTACTTAACATCATGTGTCCCTCCCTTAAGGTCAAGGTTTAGCTATTAAATTTTCATAGCTTTTTAACACTAGGTTTACGGACATTTTTTCATAGTTTTCTTACCGAGACGAATTTGATAGATAAATTATTCTTAATCATTTCTTTTTTAGAAAAAAAAAATAAAACCAATTTGCCACAAAGAATAAAAAATATTTAAAAATTCGTAAACGTGTACGTATAGTCAATTTTTTAAAGAAATTTGTTGTGTCAAAATGACGCGTCTTCTAAATCTAGTGTTAAAAATAAATAGAACAGATATATCTACGATTTTATTCGGTCGAAAAGAAATAGCGTTTTTAATACAATACATCGAAACAAGATTAATGGTGCTAATAATAAGAAGGGGGACCGGAAACACGTAATAATAACACAATATGGACACAGATCGTTTCGGCTGTTTGTTCACGAGCCATTGGTCGGGATAATAAGTTGGATAAAACGAGGAGTTCTGCGGGAAATATTGTTTATAAACGCATTTGCCGATTCAATGCATCCTTAATAAAGTACCACGAACTGATTCCAATATAAGTCTTCGAAGTTTAGTTTTAGACTTCATTTCCAATAAATCTACAACTTGTTATAGTAACAAATAGTTTTGTAGTTAAAAACATTTACTAGTAGTCAAGTAAGATATTAAGTGTTGTTTCGGAACTATTGTCTTTTTCTATATCCTGTCGCTTCTTCTTGTAGGTTTGTTTAACCAGCTAGGCGTGTTTGTCCACGGTAAAGAACTGCTATCTATGATAATGGCACAATTCAACACTAAACTACTAATAGGATCAATAGAGGGTGTTAAAAAATATTACGCAATATCTATTGCAGTACAGTGTATAAACATGGGATAATTTAATTAGAAATTAAAATATTCACTTAAATTATTATAAAACATAGGTTCATAACGTTTCGTTTTTTCTTAAAACTAAAAATTTCTTGTAAAACTGTTTCTATTTCTACCATCTCAAAATATGTCACATTCAAAGCACCTTTCAAAGTAAAATATAATAATTATTGTCGCCCAACTTCAAAGGTACGAGTAGACCTTAAGCGAGGCCAATATATATATTAAATGTGGATTTTATGTAAACAGTTTAACCTTTAATAACTTTTTTGCGAAACATAAATATAACGGAATACTTACCATCATTATAAAGATGAGTTTTTAAAATTAAGTGCGCTAAAGCGGATAAACGACCGACTTATTTAGTATTTTACTATATACTATCATAATTGTAATATATAATCCACCTTTAACTCATTTTACCAGATTACATAAAAATATGCTTAAGTATTAAGGACATATAAATAACATTGAAACTATTGTAATTATATACAAAATAAAATTAAAACATTATTTTGTTAACCTTGTCCTGATGAGTTTGGAGAGAGGCAGATTCAAATCATAATGTTATTTTCTTTGACATTTGTGTTAAAATTTAGATGCCGTTGACTTAATGTTAATTAAATCAACATTATACTTGTTAATTTTAATAGTAAGTATAGAGTTACGACTATTGAGAAAAATTAAATAAAATCGTTAGTGGAAATGTGTGCAACGCAGTCAATAAAAAAAATTCCAGAATAATTTAAACAGCCAGATTTTATGTATTATAAATTTAAGTACTACTGTGATTTATTACACTGTTATGAACGTGTAATGATCTATTTTTATATATCACGTGGGATCATACAAGATATCGATATTCTCTCATAAAAATGCTGATGTATGAAGATGATTAACGACTTATATTTATTCGTCGCTGTCTTAAAATAGCTCACGATTTGGTTAGACCCGAACACTAACGGATTCATCAATTTTCATACGCGTTACGCATTTGAAAATCTATTTGGACATAATAATTTCTTCAGTAAGAATGATTTATGAGAATATTACGTAAGTAGGTGATAAGTTTAATAACAATAACCATACATGATCATAGCTGTCACCCTCCCGCTTCTCTAGGCATGGGCATTCTTTTAAGATTAATTCATCTACAGTATGTGAACACGTTTTTTTGCTCATCGATTCAGAGAATAAAGTTCATCAAAATTAACACCTCTATTACCTTCCTTAGGGATGGAACTTAAAAAAAAAAAACATCTAACTGCAGATACCTACATATTACAGAGAACGCACCCTTAAAATTTTGTGTCTAGGAACAATGGTTTAGGATGGGCGTTGATATATGTCAGTCATGTCAGTAAGTAAATTAGTAAGATCTTTGGAATTTTATAAATATAGATAAAACCTATATTCACTACCATATCCAGCATATTAATATTTGACTGTTACAAAACGTTTATCGGTATTAAACTCGCTCTATATTAATTTAATCGTGTAAGGTTATAAAAACAAGATTATATTTACGTAAAAATCTTGACAATATTTATAAAGATTTGAGACAATGTGTTTATCAGTACGTCTAATAATTATTTTTTTATTACCAAACTAAATACAAGAGCGTTAATATCGCAAAGCCGCTCTCGTTGCATCAAATCTGTTTAAGCCACAGTAACTTTTGTTATACCACAACTCTACGCATATTGTATTTTTCCGTTTTAATCTTATATTCCTCTTTAATCGTAAAATTGTGTTTGTTTACTGATCTGTTTCGAGGTACGTTTACACCACAATTTTAGAGGTTACCAATATAAAACGTGAAATGGACGAACGCACTGGTTAAAAAATCACTGCATTTAAAAAAAGAATTTCGCATTAAAAGAGATAATAAACTTTACTGTTCTATGAATTTGATAACTTTTTTTTGTAAATAAACTCTTTTCAAGGTTTTTCTGTGGTATTTCCCACTAAAACATCACTGTACTTTTTTAATGAATCATCCAATTCTTTGAATTTTATCTCGTTACTATAATGATTACTTTTTATTAGTTCAAGGTGATGTGCGTATTCGAGATTCATATATCCGGTGAATCATTTAATTATTTTTCCTCTAAAATTAGGACAGATTTTTTTAATCTATTACGGCCAACACATGACCTCGAATTCACCTGATATTAAGTGACAGTATGATGCAATAATGTAACGTGTTCACCCATAGTACATGTATTACTGTTGAAAGAAAACCCTATCACCATCCAGACTCCACTGCTCCCGTGTCCTTATAATTGAATCCTTGGACGAGACAAGCGGTATATCACTGAGCGACGTAGGTAGTCATCCGATTTGTAGGCTTATAAGTTTAACGTATGTGTTTGTACATTTGTCCGACCTTGTCACTGCAGCTCGAAACGGCTGAATTAATTTTAATTAAGTTAGGAATACAAAGAAATTTATTCACTCAAAGACATGATAATTATTAAGTTTTAAGGTTTTTGTTGACATCGATGTTTTTAAACCAAATAAAAGTCATTTTTAACGATTTGATTTTTGAATCGCTCAATTCGCAAAAGATGTCGAATATAGATTATCACGTATTTGCTTTAACACAAGACATGAGAGACTGTAATTTTGCTTTACTTTGGTATTTGCTAAGGCGTAGTGCAATGTAGCCATGGATGGGTTCCGTAGAAGATTCCTATACTGTTACGAATGCGTTGAGATCGATCATTGAGAAAAATTTCTAATTTTTTTTTAATTTTAAAATTTGATTTGAATTTCCATGTAACCATGACTTCAGTTAGATGATAAATATCTTTCGAAGATTTCTCTCTGATCCTGAAATATGTATTATTTTGGTTCACAAGTCGAGATCCATATAAATATTATTTTTTTTTATTAACATTCCTTAAAAATCTAAAGCAATCGTTCTTTAATACACATTATTTAGATACTTTGAATGTGTAGGTTGTATCTAATTAATAAATTGTAACCGCGCCCTGTAATAATAATAAATAATAAATAAAAAAAAACATTCGGAAATTTTATCATATCCCCGATACAAATTAAAAAGATACAAATGATCTTACAGGTCTATAGCAGTAGAGCAAGCGGGACCACTGAAAGGGTCAGAGAAAAAAAAAAGGTTTTTAAAAAATGTAAATGATTATTACTGAGTAACTTATCCATTGAGGAAATTAATATTTCAAATAAAAAATGGATATTATTAAGATTACGAGGGTCGTTTACGCATTCCATTTCATTTTAGTAAAACAAACATTCAAGTGAAATGCAATTAGGTTAAAACCACAACCGGCATCATTTGCTTCTCGACATTACAACAATTATGCTGGTCTTTATTTATATATACATGTTTAGGGTACGTTTGATATATCTATTTAATAAATGAAGATTGCGAATAAATATGATTTTATCTAATTCATCATGATTTGTCATCATTTATGTTTAGTTGTTAGAATCTTAGTTAATTCGGCAAACAACGTGTTGTTAGTTCGATATTTTTTTGTTTAATAAATACATTAAAAAATTTATATAAATAAATGGTACTATCATCAGATATTTAAGTTTAAGGGCTTCGTGTGTATTCGAGCTGAAAATCATAAACTACACCTTAATATGACAGGCGTAGCTTATTACTGAAGTAGCAGAAAAAATGGAATTTATTTTACGTTTTCGTAGAAAGGGATATGAAATTTTCTTTGTAAACTTGCGTATGTGTGAGTCTGTATCTATCGTAGCGCACTCTTTATGGACCGAGATTGGATGCTTCGTTAGTTTTTATTTCTAAAATCATGTCATAACAGGTCTGATTAGGCTATATGAAGTTGATTAATTTTTTTTTTTCGGAATTATATATCTTTTAATAAGGTGCGATTTTTTATGTGTTATATATGGAGTTTAATGAACTGTGTACCCCGCTTTTTGTGTCTTAGTTATGATTGAACGTGCGACCAGTTTTTTCAAGATTTTTATATTAAACTCTTGGGCGTGTGGTGCGATGATTGATGTGCGTTTTGTTCGATTTACGCCACGACGACACGTTCCTTACATTAACTGTAGCTGTCATCGGATAATTACAATGCGGTAAGTTGGTGTCGAAGCGTTTTGTTTTTTTCATTTTTCGACTCATCCATGGACTTATAAAAAAGTTAATGATTTTGAAAGCTGACACAATTTAGTTTATCATCAACCTAATAAGTATTACGGTTGACGACAATAAACATATTTATAACGCAATTCGATTTTAGGCTGAGTTTTGACTCGTTTCATTGTTGTAGGTCTCATTGGCAGAGACCGTTCAGGTATTTATTTTATTTATTTATTTAAAGCTTTAATGCACTTTACCAGTCTACCTTAGGGTTGAGCAGAGATGAATATAAATATGGGGAGCGTAAAAATAATAGTAGAGAATAAAAAGATAATACAAAAATAAAAATAATATAAATAAAGATGAGAGAGAGAGAATAGAGGAGGTAATACACATAAATGAGACTACAATTTAATATATATATACATATATATATCACTTTTATTTTTTTTAAAGTTAATGAATCAATAGTTTACTTCGGTCTCATATGATGTTAAATGACGTAAATGGTGAAGCGTGCTTGCGCAAAACATTGGCTCTCAAATGTATTACTGTCGGAACACAGCGATGCTGTAACGGCGGCTACTTGGTATTGAGAACGACAGCTTGACAGATGACTTCGGGAAAATTCTGAAGCGGTTGTGTGAAAACATTACTGTGTTACGATTTCAAAGCCACTGTAGCTAATGAAAGGAATAGTTATGAATTGAAGTGAGGAAATATCTTATGTTTGGAAGCGAAGAACGCAATGTAGTGCTGTAAAAATCATTACGTTATTACAAGGTTATAACTTACAACAAGGTGAACGTCCATTTCATTATACTTGATAAAAAAGGTATTATTAAAAAAAAACATTTAGTCAATTTCTATGTAGTTAAATGTAAAATATTTATAGCCGTAGTTACATGAATCTTTGTTCTTGGGTTCGGTGATAAAGAGCATGTGCGAACAAATAAATACGCCGAAGACGTTATGCGATCGGAAACTGAGCCAATAATTGTAACTAACGGCCGGAACGGGCCTAAAGTATAAACTGTAATAAGCAGCTCGTGTTCCCTTATTTATATTTTACGTACATTTTTTGTTTGATAAGTGGGCAAACGAAAGAACGATTCAAGTGATAGTACTGCAATGAGGAAACAAGCGACTGTAGGTGACCATCTTTGTCCACAAGCGTCAATTTATATATGTAACTCTACCAGTGAACTATTTCTTTTATGTAAATTACAAGATAAACAAATTAAAATATTTCTACAAGTAATATTTGTAAATAATTTCTGTTGTAATATTTTTACATTTACATTTCTTCTTCATTTTCAAAGATCTTATAAACATTGATTTGATTTCTAATATAAAGTAATGATTTTTTTTAAACAATAAATTGTGTAGTGAAATCTTAGTTCATGTTCTATAAAACTTGTATCCAATCCGCGTTAACAAGGCATCTTTATTCATATAATGAAACCTATAATTTCATTTCCAAGTTTGACACTCATTTTAAAAATGTGCGCAATTTGTGCAGCGTAAAATCAACACGTTCAAAATGTAAATTTAAAACAATATTAGGTTCTGTCGTTAGTAACAGATGCCTAGTTATCTCTTTTTTTAAAATAATAAATATTAAAGTAGTCAACTTTTGATTTAGTTTATTTAATAGTCATTACTTCACTCGTTTGTTAATCCAATTTAAAACAATATTAGGTTCTGTCATTAGTAACAGATGCCGAGTTATCTTTCTCTTTTATTGTACGCAACAATGTTGAGTTGAAATTGTTTGTTGTATTTTTTTACGGTTACTTTCTTAGAGTCATTCTATCCGTCTGACAAAATATACCTTTAGCGTCTGTTCGAGTTCAGTTGAAATTCTAGTATTTTAAATAGGTATTTATTAAAGTTTTAGCATAAGTAACCATAATGTTTCGACTACAAATGGTGGCATTAGGGACTGCTTAGTTAATCCACCACATCTGTAAACTCCCAGTAATGTGTTCGTTCTAACCTCAATTTGCATATTACACTTTAAGGTCAGCCTGTTGATAATTCATTATAATGACGAATACAATTTTAATAAAACATTTTTAACCGGCTTTAATAGATTACTTACAATTTACTGTGCACTATGTCTAAAATACAGAGAAAATTAACAGAAGAAAAGGATTTTAGTGCAAGATACATAAAAATTGTTACATATTTACAGTATTATATGAAAAACGTGAAAACTTTTGTTTTTTTTTTCGGTAATGAGTTAACACCTGTTTTCAATATCACTTGATATTAAGTGTCAGTGAGGTCGCAGGTGGAAAAGTGTGTTCGATCAGAACATTTTTGACTCGCACAAAAATCTGTATAGGTAAATTGTATGAATATTTAGTTAAGTGCAAAGAAATGATACTGCGATGGTATAGAAAGTAGTCTTTATGTACAACTAATATGATAAAGTTGTTTTTATGTATCCTTTAAAAGTGTATATAGAAGAGAATCCCAAAGTTGTGCCGTAAGACGTAAGTTTGAATATCGAAGACTGGCGTATTGTAAATAACAATATTTGCGGTGCTATTTCCGGTTTTGAGGCGTCACTCTAGTGAAATGGACTTCCGTATGCAATGGATAAATCTTACGAATTTAATAAAAATTTACTGATTTCTCTATCAATAGCGTTTTAAAATAATTTCAATGTCACAATTTATTTATACGGTTTTTTCTAATTATTGGCAATGATACAACTGAACGTATCTATTAATAAAGAGAAAGGTCGACGTACGGACGCGTTATGTTTGAAGGAATCTGTACCATTTATAAAATTTGTGCTGATATAAAATACTAATCGAGTTATAATTGGTTTAGTTATGACGTAACAACGGTAAAAATATTGAAGTTTTAATAAAGATATAATTTTTAATTCAAACTTATGAACTATACTAAAAAATTGCAAAAAAAAAACTATTGTTTTGCGGAAATGATAAAAATTGTTTTCATATTCATTTTAATTATTACATATTATGCTACTTCTTTTAAATAAATAAGCAGTAAATTGTATAAAAACTTGTTTTGAATCAAAAAATGTTTATCGAAAATGTTGCATTAAAGAAAACAAAATTATCAACGTCATCATAATGATGAATATTAATACAAAAATGTTGTTGACTTATAAAAAATAAATACAGGATTTTACTTTTTCATAGTGACTGTGAAAAATTTTAGTCTCGGTTTTTAACGGATGAAACAACTAATCCAATTTATCTTTCCCATTAATATTTGAACTGTGCGTACTGTTGAATGTTTAATTCGTTATAAATAGCTTTGGCAACGCAACAAAGACAATGAAAAGGGCAACTATGTGCCATTCGTGATACCGAATGCAAAGGAAACGAGAATATTTTTTTTTAAGTATTATGAAAAGGTAAGTAGTGAGCTTATCTGGCGGTAACATAATTGCTTCCTTAGTAAAAAAAAATATTTCTGAATTTCAAAATTAAATTAATCGTACCATATGGCATAAAATATTATTGAAGAATTCTAGGGCTGTAGACATTGTAGCGATAAGAAATGTAGCGTGAAGACGTTAGCCGTTATAAATCCCATACGTACTCACTGGATCCGATCTGGACCGTGCTGTGAAGGCATCTCGCCATATTCAGTAGTGCCGTATGATTGTGGAAATAGTGTCCTAATGAACTAACCTTTCTAATCATTTAGATTGATATCAATAAATAGTAATGCGTGCTCGCTCAAAATACACTGGCTTCTACATGTTTGCTTGAACACAGCAAGATTGTTTTGTCGGCATATTGACATTGAGTGTGGTAGTTAGATGGGTCAAAAAAACTTTTCCATCATCAATATTTCACTATTCATATGACCCGGGAATCGAACCAGGGACCTCCGTGTTGCAAAGCAAACGATGTACCACTGCGCTATGGAATGAAATGGACAAAATTACATATACGAGAACATCAGATTGCTCAAACTTTTGATGATATTTAATTGTTAGAAAATTTATTATATTACGTTAAAGATCGCACTTAAAGTGTCTATAATAAAACCCTCCTGAAAAGGAAAGTGTATATATGAAAAAGAAAGTATATTTATGTTCGCCAAATACGTCAATGCCATTTAACGAATCGGGAAGGGATTTTGTCTATTCCATGCGGAACAATTAATTTGCGAATGATTTTAGGTCATTTATTTTTGGAATATTTTTTTTTTATTTAATTTTTAAGTTATTGCTATAAACATATTTTCTTTCAAATAAAAATACCAGTGATAATATTACTTCATTATTTGTAATAAAATATTCCACTAACAAGTTTAATAATTGTTTCTTTTTTTAATTGAATTATGAAGTTTATATCCAAGGAGGGCATAGGCTAGATAAATTACAAAATTAGACCAGGACACTGAGTGTAATCGATTCCGAGACATACGACTGTCAGCGATATTCTTGATGAGTTATAGTGCACACATGCGACTAAGTAGGTCAGTGCGTTTCCGAACACGCGAAAATTTCCCTCATTTGAGATATTAATGACGTTGTCTGACAACTAGCTATTCCCAGATCATGCTGACTGGACAGATATTTTGCGGCGATATTATCTTGTTACGGGAGGACCCCATAGACGTGAAATACTAGGGCCTATCTGAGTGGTAGATTCAGTCATATTTTTTATTTGACGATGAAGCAGGTTGCAGGAAGTCTGTTTATTTCTCTTATTCAATCAGGTCTGTGGAATACTTGACGTAACTTTGTCTACAAATAAAAATAAGAAACGGATAAACTTTCAATTAAATTGTATTTAATTATTACATGATAATCTGTTGCTGTTTTAAGGGTAGTCTTAGAATAGAATAGAATAGTCTTTATTGCATAACGAAAATAAATAA
>DWQX01007047.1:0-10568 GCA_018245475.1 Pharmacophagus antenor | reverse complement strand
TGATAAAATTTTCATACCGAAAAATATAACGATTTCAAATTATTGCGAACTGTATATATTATGATTTAAACTTTTCGGGTCAATATCGGGAAAATATTCACTAGACACGATCCGCAGACAAGTCTGCTTCACGACTGCGGCGGAAGCGATTCGCGCCGAAGCGTCGAGGAGTATTAGGTACCGTACCTGGTGAATATTTACGCGATATAGACCCGAAAAAAAAATTGTTATAAGAAAAATATAAATTCTAGTTTTTTTTTTAATAATGATACTAGCTCGGTTGCCGCTGCGCGTTGTAATTTTTTTTTAATTAACTATTTATAATTATCACACGCCAGCATGCGTATCAATTTTCGAGTTCGACGACTCGAAGAATAAAAAGTTTCATTGAAATATGAATCCGAACTATTGTCTCTCCAAGAGTGAAATTCTAAAAAAAAACTTCTTAGTGGACACTTAAACATCACAATCAATACCCTACAAATCTATTATTCTCATCCTATTGAAATATATGTCACTCAGTCCGTCAGTGAATCAATGGGGACTTGAATTTCTTTGACAAAAGAACAAATTCTTTTTAACATGAACATTCTGGAAAGAGACAGCTTCGGTTATATACCTATATATTCATGCGAACATACAGATAGAGGCATTAAAAAATTATAATATCTCTCTATTTTGTGTAGAATATAAAAGTCAATATTAGCACAAAATCTCAATATAAATATCATTGGATAATATTTTACTCGGTAAATGTAAAATGTAAACTAATACTTGATATCATTATTTACGTTTTTCATTAATAATAAATGAACTGTTTAAACGGCAATATTTTTTTCCTCGTAACGGTTGTAAATTCACTGATAAACCGTTTAGCGTTCAGTACTATCTCCGAAGACACAGTAAACAATGTAAATAAGGAATAATAAAACGAAAGATGGTATCTAGAACAATGTAAATCTGAAAGCTAAGAGAAAGCAATTATTATCGAGAACAATAGAAATGTAATCATGATACACAATAATGTGATAAGTAGTTATTACAATATCTAGATATTTAATGACTAGAATATCTTAAAACAAATGTTAACAACTCTAGAAAATCGAATCAAATTAATGATAAAATGAAGGGGAAAAAATTAAACAAAGTTATATTATAAATTGATTATATTAAAACAATGTATGTTTTCATTCTATTCTTTGAAACTTTTTTTTTAATTTTTGCAGTATAGAATTCTTTAATTTTATATTATTTTTCGGATATATATTTTATGTAATAAGTGTAACAAAGTCGCAGCCAAGTATTATTTTATGCTATGCTAACATCTCTAAAATAAAAAAAAAATTTAAAAAATATACTTTATTAAAACAAGTTAAGGTCGATAATCGAAGTTCATTTATGCAATCTTCATCGTTACGAAATTTTTAATTATATATCGAAATAAATTTTCCGTTGATAGATGACCGTTTAAGCGATAACATTTCGAGTTAATCACTGTGATGAAAATCGATAAAAGTTATTTAACTGAATTAATCTAATGACAATCAATTCAATCATAGTTTAAAACTCCTTTCCCTACTGTTTGTTCTTAGTACACAGTACGAAAGAGATAGCATATATATTAATTGTATATAATTGAATGAAAAATAAATGCACACACAATCTATTTATGTCTAGATAAATAAAAATTAAGTTTGTTTCTAATTATAATATAGCAATTGTTTTTATTACTATTTTTTTAATTTAACGCATATCAATGTTTACACAACAGAGGCAATTTAAAATAAAATGGTCCGTTTGCTAGTTTCGGGTAATCTCGTATTCGATTAAACCAATTTCGATGGGAATTTCATTGGTATAAAATAGGTCGCTTTTAATTTTAAAAAATAATTAGCGTTCCGAGAAGTTTAATTTGAAATGAATAAATTATAGATAGATTCTTATTTATTGATCTATTTGACTGTTAAGTGTTTGACTCTATGTGAAATGCTTTAGGTTCACCGGAACGCAGCTTTTTTCTTGTCTGATATTTATTGATTTTTATTTTGTTTCCTTTCTTATTTGATTTACTTTCATGCTTGAAGAAGCGAGTAGTTTTGTTAATAAAACTTATTTACACATAATTTAAGTCGATGTGTTTTCTGTTTAAATAAGAAGACATTAACTTACTTGAGATATAATATTTTTCAATAATATTAATATTTTCAATGTGTAATTTGGTGCTGTGTATAAATCTAGTTGGTTTATTGTTATAAGAATACTTAATGCATATTGAACATTTGCTTGACGGTAGAAATAATTTATAAAAGAAAGAGACAGTTGTACTGTGTACTACGACGAGAGAGACGGAAACAAAACAAGCACACCGCGTACACTCGTTACACCCGAATACCCGGGCGCTTCTCGCCCCCGCGTATTGCGTCATAGGCGAAGGATAGTCGTGGTTAGGGCCCTCGCCCTAATTTCGACTACCACGTATCTCGCCACTTAACAAGTTCGGCTAAGCCAGCTTCTCAGACCAGTGTAATGTAGTGCGAGAGATCACGGATCACCGGATCCGTGGGCCAGTTTCGATGACGCTGTAATAGTCGTCAAAAAGGCTAACATCGCAATCTTCACCGAACCCCGTATTGCGTATTAGTGGCACCTGTATCTGACGTCTATCGTTTGTAGCTTATTGTTTTTCGATATCCAAGCCTTATTTTTCTTATTTCTTTGGCACGCTTCAGAAAGTAATAGTGTATTCATACACATTGCCCTCGATTGGTATCATTTAGACATGCTAATTAAGAGTACTATTACTAAAAATTTAAATTGATAATAGACATTGATTAATACTTGATTGATGATTCGCTGGTCCCACCAAATAAAGACTAATGGGACTTTGTACCAACTGCCATGTTATTAGCCGCTTGTCGGGACAGCCACGAACTTCAGCTATGTAGAGTATAGAACAGATGAAGATCTCCAGATTTACGTGACTCGTAACTTTCGCAGAACAATGTTCGACAAAAATACTGTAATCCGATTTGCGTCCGTTATTTTTATATAATTTTTTAATCCCTTTCTGTCAACAACGCGCTTTATACTTTTGTAACAGGAGTAAATAGGTATAATTCACCAATTCGTCACAGACTAAAAAAGGAAAACCATGAAAAAATATCCGTAAATCTAGTGTAAATAATCGTTTTTTTTGTTACTTAAGGTTCCCGTGAAAATAATCATTACAAATTAAGCAAAATTAAACGATTTTACTTTAGCTTGACAAAATCTTTTTCCTCTTCGCTGAGGCCTCTAATGTAAGACGTTAGTGTCGCATTCGAAAGAGTACGGATTTCCTAGCTCGGCTTTGTGCACGTAAGCTTAATTTGTACCAAAGAAATCTTCTCAAAAGGGAACATAATCGAGTTGCCCGAGAAAAATCTTTATACATACTGTCTTGTGTTAAATTTAAAATCTCGTTAAATTGTTCAACATGATGTAATACATCATGTTGAACAATTTTACATGTTTTAGTGATAAATTTAAAAGAATTACGAAGTGTGTTTAACGGATTTATGTTAGTTTGCACCTGTGCCAACAGATGACGCTGTTTTGTTGCAAATCGTGATATGGTTGTGTTGTTTCCTAATTATTATGTTAGACGGGATTGATGTGTAGATTTATAGCTCGCGGATCACCGGATTCGCGAGCCAGTTTTGATGAAGCTGTAATAGTCGTCATAAAGACTAACAGCGCAAACTTCACCGAATCCCAGCAGCAGTTGCAGGGGAGATTTTCAAATATAAGGATTTATAGTCGTACTTACTACAAGCAGATTTTATTTGACATTAAGTCATCACTCGGACCCTTACTGCGAGGTTAAACAAAGTGACATATTATAGATACTACAGGTATTGATGTCTTCAACTGCTATTCCTGTTTAATATCTTGCGAGTAATTGAAATTTGATCTAATTAAACTTTGTTAGTCATAAACAGAGATAACTGTTGAAATCTAATACATTCGAAGTGCTAGAAGCTTTATTGTTTCAGTTTACGGATATATTGTTCACCTTTTGAACGGCTTAATACTTTTTTTTTTATTTCCGACGTAAAATCGGGATGTGTATCTATTTTTCCATCTGTAGCAGCCTTAGTTTACAAACGAAGGAATTAATTTCAATCGATTTTTTTTTGTTTGAGAGTTGCCGATCATTTAAAAAATATGTATTATTTATCAGCTCCTCTCTGATTTTATTTCAAGCGAAAATTATAAACTATTTATTTGTAATATTATTATGCTCGCCATATTAATATACCTATATAATATACCTATTCACCCCTTCGTACCCTGTGACATTGTAATGTTTATTATACTTTTCCTGTTGTATTTTATAACAGATAGGCTTAAACATAGTATTGAAGCCCAATGTACTTAATCTTTCATTACGATAATTCCCCAAACGAGCGACCAAGATCTTATTACCGGATATGTTTTGGAGAGTGTGCGCTGGAACTCCACGTTATTATTCCACCATCACCTCCTTTCCGCCTTCGGACGTCTAGGCGTACGGATGTCGCCATCCATTTGTCTGGTATTCGGATGAAGCGTTTGGCTTCGTCGTTCGTAAATCGTACGACAATGGAATGGGGCAACTCTATCAGCTTCTACATTGCCAACTTCGTCAGTGTTCCCGTCCGATTGAAACGTAGCTAACGTTTCTGCGTTTTATAACTTACAATCGCTTGTCATTTAACACCAGGTGAGATTGTGAATAAGTAAAAATTAAAAAAAAAAATTCACAATGCAAATCGTCATTATGAAAAGGAATAATACGCTTTTGTTCTGTGTATTTTCACAAACGAATAAATATTATAAATTTTAAAAGACCTCATTAACGAATAAAAGTTCCACAATCAAACCGAATGAAATTCGATTTTGCAGGTACATCTTAGATCCGTTCAATTAAACGGAACGGGTGCGGACCTAACTTCAAGTTCAATTAAAGTCCGCACGGTTTATTGCCACGTTTCATTGTGATTGAAACTTCTGACGTAGAATGAGACTCTGTATCATTTTAAAACCATCACTATTAAACGAACGAATAAAACTCAATAAAGTACAATAATTTTTTAACAACAAAATATCGCTTCGCAATGTATTATATTACATAATGTTTGTTTATTTATTCACTTTTACACGACGCTGTGTTAGGGGACAATAAACATTGTCCCAGTCTAGTTTGGATGATGCGGAGAAGATATGGAGATGGGCTTAATTTAATAAAGATTAAATTACATGTATTTAATTAAAAAATATTATAAAATTAAATTGAATATAAATTTATAATTAATATTTAACGAAATAAGTGGCTATGTCTTCCAATTTTGTAAGTAATTCAGAGGTGTGTCTGTACAGCAAGGCTCTCAAATGTATGTTCTCTCAAACTCTTAAATGTATGTTATAAAACATAAAATGCATTTCGTGACTGTTTTTTATACATTTATGGTCATGTCAATACTTTGTACAACACTTAACACGTTCCCGCTCTTTTTTCTGTTTTTTAAAAGTCGCATTTACTCTGTCGTATAAGCCTTTTGACTATCGATTAGTGATGTGAAATATATTTTATAGAATAAAAAATTGTTGTAAAAAGTATGTTATTAGCGCTTGATTATCTACCCCATTTATAGTACACGTGACCTCATGTTTGATGTGTACCAGGAATGGTTCAAGTGACACGGAACGTCTTCACTAAAAAAATAAGTGTACATTATTGCTTAAATTAAGTACGCCAGGCTTTTCGGCCTGTATGGGAGTACGCCTTGAAAGTAATTCAAATAACTTTGAGGAAACTCTCGAAACGTTCTAATTTTTAATCAACTGTCGTGAAACTTATTATTCCAGTACGAGAATAAATGAGTATCGCAAAATGTGTTCAGTTAGTGCAAATGTGTTGTTATAACGTTGTACTTAAGTACTGTAATAGTATAAAAGTACATTTAATATCATGGTTGTGCATATCTGTACATTTATAATAGATCTAGAAAAGATATAATACTTAATAGTTATTGATAGAGGAATGGTTAATAATTTATAAATTACATCTTTCGTCTAATTTACAGTAAAAAAAATTAAATTAACACTAGATTTACTACACCCGTCATTTTGACGGAACATCTCCAGATAAGAAGCTCTGTATGCTAATATGCGTTTGTCTTTTATATTTTTTTACATTGCCTCCGTCAGCATTGTTTTGTATCATTTTTTTGCAAAGCAGGAATATCAAGCTTACAGTAACGCAAAAAATTGCCGAAGACTCGAGGAGAAACCAATTAAAATTAGTCCCTAAATCTAGTATCAATAGAGAGCTCACGAATCACCGAATCCGTGAGCCAAATCAGATGAAGCAGTAATAGTCGTCAAAAAGACTGACGGCGCAAACTTCACCGAAACCAGCATCAGTAATAATCAAATTAGCCCCAAAAATTTCACTATTTAACTTTATAATTTATGAACACCAACCTGTCATGCCCACCTTTCACCAATTTCCTTATAAACTAGGCGAGAAGAATCTCGATAGAATCCCCAGAAGCACGCTGAAAGAACGAAATAATCATACGTGATCACTTCTGGCATATGCAACAGAATAGTTAACATTTTAAACTTTTTCATATACATAGCAAACAGTAAATTACTTACACTGGTATTCATACAGAGGATTTCTAACCCCGATGGCATAGCTGTCTTTATTAATGCATTTGCAGCGTAAAAAAAAAAACATTTCACATTTTTTTTTCTAAAGAAAAAATGTCTGTGTAAGTATTCATAGTATGAACAATCTGTAGACATCGTACAGTAATAGATGACAATAGGTTGAAAAGGAAACACGCCTATTGTACGTGATACTATAGAACTCACCCATTATTATCATTGTCATTTTTATTAAGACCGTGGCCTCTGTAACGAGCTGGAATATGTAATAATGAGCTGTGAACGCATTCATGTAACCTTTTCTCTTTGGCGTTTCATCCGTGTAGAAATTTTTGCTTAATATTGTATTAACTTTAAATAGAACGTCAATTTATAGTATTGGAACAACTAAAACATTATGAAAATTTTTGTTTTCTGACGGTTATGGACTAACGCTTGGCCTCGATTTCACCTGATGTTAAGTGGCAATGTGGCCTTAGATTGTTAATCGTGTTCGCATATATACGACTGCATGAACACGACAATGCTGTTATTGCAGCAGATTGACATTGTAGGTGGTAGCTAGTCAGGCGGCCCGGATATCTAACCTTTAGGCAAGCGTGCAAACTACTGCGCCATGGAGGAGGGCGTAAGTGAACTAGTGTAACAGCTTTATTGTACTTTCTGGTGCATTATTGTATACTAGCAGTGGTTTACCGCTTCCCTTGCGACGTGCAGGTCCCGGATTAGAGGTCTAGACGGTAGTAAGGTTTTTCAAAACCGCCTTTCTAAATACCACTGTGAATGTCAATTTGTAGCCTTAATAGCTTTGCTGTGTTCCGACACTCACATAGGTGATAGCCAAAAGTATTTCAGGCGAACACACTTCACCATCTATGACCTCATTGTCACTTAACATAAGGTAAAAACGAGGTCAAGTTTTAGCCTAAAAATAACCAATAAAAAAATTATTATTCTTTATTCCTTCGCCAATCTGTCTTGTCAGAACCGTTTTATGTGCATTGAAGTTTAGATTAAAGGGCACAAAGTTAATCAAAAAGTTATTTTAAGCAGTAACAAAAACTCGCTGAAAAAATAATTTCAATTTTAAGTTAAAACAAACGCTTTTGGTAGAAATATTTATGACGGTAATACTCGCGAATTATTATTTGTTATTCAAGATTTTTTTCTTCATCAAATTGCGTGGTTAGTAAAAAGCTAGTTAGTTTGATTAACGATAACGAAGAAAGAAGAATTCAAAATGTCGTACGATTATTTAAGCGCTATTACTGTGTAATGTTCCTCATTTCTATAACATTGAAAAAACAAAACGAAAAAAAAAAATCTCGATGGTGCTTGTGTATGCTAATTGAGTTGAAATAATTGGGTCTAATGTTAGAACTGTTTAGTCACATAATGTTAGTTATATAATGTAGTCTTCACAAGGCTTTTATCAAGGTCATGATTAATATCGAAGACCGTTGCAATGAGGCGTTAAATAGAAGTTATATATTTACTGTGTGATTAAGTGCAATGCTACTTGAGTTTCTAGTTTACTGAGCGTTATTTACTCTTTGTCGTATTCAGATTATAAATTATATAGAGTAGTGGTTAATTTATATTACAATAATCTTTTTTATCTGCACTGGGACCACAATTCATGTCTTTTTCACGTCAGCTCGTGTGACGATGGGATGGAAGTAAAACGTGCGCGCTCATTATGCTCTTATTTGTTTAGAATAATTTTTGGTACAGCAACGCTGTTATGGCAGCAGTTTGACTATAGGATGGTACCGAAGCGGGTAATTTGGAAAAACACTGACATTATCAAATGTCTAGCACTTTGGCTGACCTATTGGTGTAATGGTAATAACTTTGTCTCTTACACCAGGGGAAGCGTATTTGATTACCGTTCAGGATAATTTTATTATTTTTTGTTCTGTGTGGTTAATATTTAAAAATATCCATGTATGTGTATTACTCTGATAACCCATACTACAGATGCTGCTTAAAATCTTATTATTTATTATTTTTTAATCTTGGGGTATTATGATATCCTAGACATTTATCCCAGATATTAACATGACACCAGAATCGAACCATAAACCTCCGTGTCATAAAGCAAAAGTCACATAGTTATTAGAATATTGATTATCGATTTAAAAGAAAATAACACATTTTCGCTTAAGTGTTATTCAGATAGTATATAATTACAATAATTGTAAATCGTTAGTAATGTGAGATAATTTGCCTTAATTAAACAGACTGTAAATTAAACAAAATGGCGGCTTATCTAATGCTGGCAATTACAGGGTTCAAGATTTACTCGAGCGAAACTGGCAGATGACAAGGTAACCCCTATCTGCGGCAACGATCGCAAGCCCCTATACAATTAGAAAATTCATTACGATTCGCTTTCACTAACATTTAGAGTTCACAATCGCTTGCAAACAGATATGGAGGGTACAAACTTTATTTAAGATTGGATGTTGTGGCCATTCGTACCTCGGTCCGCTGTGGTTAAATCGAAAATAAAGTAAAGATTTAACGCAAGTTTCTAACGTTTTATGTTTAAAATTTAATAAACTAAGCGTTAGTTTGCGGAACACCATTACTCAATGGAACACAAAAAAATTATTTCCTAATTTCCGATTTCTTTAATCGCAAAAATATAAACCTTTTTATTTTTATTACACTAATTTTATATTCATTATACCGTAAATATTTTGCTTAATCAATTTTAATTCCTTTAATCAGGAACGTTTATCCATAAATGCAATTAATGTTGTGCCATAACTTCGTAACGTAATAAAACAATAATTGAAACAAATATTTGTAATAATGACAAACATTTGGCCAAGGTTAGAATATATATTCGATGCATTCATTGGCTGTCGAGACGAGTACGTCACTAATGCGTAAATTAATCGGTCAATGTGAAATTGACCGATGTCCTAGACAAACAGTTTGATGTACAAATTTGTTCTCATTGTCGCACTCGTTCGCATTAAGCCTCATTTATAACAGACGGCTTCAGAACTCACACGTCACTTCCAGGAATATCTATGGAAAGTTGAATTCGTAAATCCTTTGTTTGTGTGCTTTATTCACACTCACTATATTTATGTTTATTTAGTCACTATCAATGCCGATAAATGCTCTCATTTCGTTCTCTAACGTTATCAGCGTCAGTATATAGACCACCGCTATGCTTCTCACTTATGTGTTTTAATAATTTTATTTATTAAGCGACATTGTTGTCGAAATGTTGCGTGTCGCGAATAGATTTGTTAGGCTCAGTGGTGTGAGGTACTATGCGATTGTCGGTTCGTCGGATTCTTTACCTGATGGGAAGATCAGTACTTTACAAGAGGTGAGTGATAGATTAAGTTAAAATAGTAAAAATAATTGTCAGTTCAGATATATATATTCATTTACTATTTATGTATACAATATTTATATCATTCAATTTACTATTTTGAAGTATATTCCTGTATCATCGTATTTGTTTTAACATTATAATATTTTTATTTCTTATCTGCCTTGCACGTAATTATTCTTTCCTCTTAGATACCGGATGACTGGTAGAGAATGCCTGTACTGCCCTGTACTAATATATGTGCTGAAGTATAAATAAATAAATATGATAGAGTATTTAAGAGAAGAATAAACGGACATGCACTAGATTAGTGCGTTTTTCTAACGCTTTGTTCTTCCTTATATGCCATTACATTCTGACTCGGTACGTGTTGGGGTCGTTGTCAAGTAACCCGTCTATGTAATTATGGTTACTTATGCATCGTAAATGGTAGTAGAAATTAAAACGTTTGCCTTATGGTAATAATAGACTATTTCTAGAAAGCGTTCTGTTATTCTAATAGACATAAAATACA
>DWQX01007046.1:0-10568 GCA_018245475.1 Pharmacophagus antenor | reverse complement strand
CACTAACTTTTGGAGTTTTATTCAATATTGTAATTTTTTCAAGGTGGTCTCAAACTTTTGGCCGGCAGTGTATATCTTACGAGATACTTTGAAAAATGTTTTTTGTGACGGAATTGTGAGACAGAGATACTTTGTTTTATATTGCATATAAGTTTTAAGAACATGTTATACGAAGTGTTGCAAAAAAATAATATTTTTATGCAGTGAACTGATGATACGTACACACAATAGTGTAATAAGGACCTTTTTTACAGTCGTTGCCTTAAGACGTAAAACTCTCATTATCACAGTAATTTCAATAGCTATAACTCCCTTTTAACCATAACAAAGTAATGTTTACAAACCACTGTTAAATGGCAGATATAGGTATGTATCTAGGCCTACATTGATATACGTTGGTAAGTAAACGGTACCCAGCAACAGAGAACCATCAGACAATCCTTATGAACGTAGCAAAAGTTTATTAACTTATAATGTTAGTTATAACAAAAATAATTAGAATAAATAAAAGTAGCATCGATAATGTTCACATAAATTGTCTTTATCGCTCATTATGTACATGATTTTTTTATATTATATAGACTAGCACCTGACTACGATTACTTCTGATGGTAAGTAAAGTTATAGGCTATGTTGGTAAATCGCATTAATATATAAAAAACCTATTCTCTTGAAAAGTCCCCCTTCATTTCCGGACGAATATAAAATGAAGATGGTGGTATTAAATCATATTTATTATAATCATTAACTTCTGCGCACAATCTTCGAAATGAATTCGGAAGAACACCGAAAGTTTAGCTACTTTACGCCGATAATCTAAGCTATCCAATTTGGCACTTACGCACGAGTCACCTACTCTGTCCAATCTCGGGGGACCAGAAGAGGAAGTGCGCCCTCTCTACGCGCGTGTAGAACGATCTGTGGTCTTATATGGCGCGCCCGTGTAAGTTAAAAGACTAGCCATTCGACGCTGTAGAACTAAAATTTACAGCTTCCAGCGCAGAATGACCATACGGATCGTACGCGGATACCGCACGATATCTTTTGAGGCGGCGACAGTCTTGGCTCGCTTTCCACCTATGGACATACTGGAGGATATGGGTACGAGGGTATAGGCCCAAATTCGCACCATTCGCGAGAGCGGTGGTAGTGAGCCAGACCAAGTACTCGAGGCGGTGAGGCGGCAGGAACAGCCACGAGAAGGTAGGCTCACCTACAGACTTATGCAGGTGATCATCGGGTACGGGTGCTTTGGTTATTACTGTAAGATTGGACACGAAGGGACAACGAACTGCTTCTACTGCGACGGGAACGATCGGGATTCCGCATCGGACACGCTTGAGGTTTGCTCAGCATGGGAACCAGAGCGGCGGATACTGGTAAACCGTATTGGACGGAACCTCTCCTTGGCAGCAATCTTGTCGGCGATACTGGGAGATTCGGCGTGGAGGACCGTACCCTTCTTTTGTGAGACCATTATGATAAAGAAGGAGACTTCGAAGCGGAATCGAGAGAGGAAAGATCCCGCTCCAAGAGGAGGTCTTCGTGGCGCTAACGTGCTTCGTCACGGCCCTCCGCTAATTGATTTCCTACAATAAAGGGACTTTTGGAGTCGTGGGTGGTAAGGTCTTTATTGCTCTTAAAACGATTCCGAGAAAGACAATAGCTGTGCGTGGTCCCTCGCCATTGTGGTTAAATCTGGGAGGGTTCTGAGGCCTGTTATCGTAGGTCCTGGGACGGGCTATTATCATCATAGCATAGCTTTAGAGGGGCCGCGGTTGTGTTCCGAATGGAGATCACGCGACTCCTCCGAAAGCTGAGGACGACAACCGATGGAGTTTTAGTTGGTAAATATCCGACATAACCCTGACTTCATCTCAAAACATAGGGTATCATTCCAAGATTTCCTCCTCGATACCAAAAAAAAAGAGGGTAGCATAGCATTTACAGATTTAATTTTTTTTGAATAAGGTTTCCTTTTACATATTAATATAAGTCGTTTTGGATTTACTGCGCTAAGATTTTTTTTTAAGTTGACATGATTACGTTATAAGCTTAGTGTGTTTCTTAATATTTATGTCTCATTTACTTTCATTAATTCAACTAAATTATTTTCATCGCCATCTGTTCTACCACCTAGTTTGCATCTATTAATATAAAATATTTTGCATTTATTAAATCCAAAACACATTTTTATGTCTTTGCTAAATTCTGTAGAGATAAGATTTTAGAGATCTACTAGATTTTGCAAAAATATATCGTCCATATGTAACACGTGGGTTATGGCAGTATTACCGTTTAACTTGTATCCATAAGAAATTTTATTCAGGAGATTGAAAAGTGGGTTTAGGCTTAGGCAAAACCATAGCAGACTTTGAGAATCTTCCTGGAAATACCGTTTTCTATTAGTATTTCATAAATTACAACACTCACATCCAATTGATAAATGTAGCGTGGCTCTCTCCAGTCATTAAGAATGAGGAATGTTGTCAAATGCGTTATTAAAATCAGTGTTTGAGATGTGAAGGCTCCTTTTATGAACATTTGCATGTTTTAAAAGTATTGAATCTAGTATTAATTGTTTCTTACATTCTTTATGGTTTTGCTTAAAACCTTTTTGTTCTTCTGGCAATATTTTGTTTTAAAAAATATTAGTTTTATATGTTATGCATGATGTGATTAAGTATGTAGCTTATTCCATTCGTAACAAATTTGGTAGTTTAGGCTTTCCTTAAATGATATTACCTATAATGTCGTGAAGTGCGAAAAATTTTTTATATCATAAGTTGTGTACGGAATCTATACCCGCTGGTTTTTAATTTTTGAGATGATTTGTACTATTGCAATATCGGTATTGCTGAAGTCAATAAATTTAGTACCAGCGATATCCCCCCGTCTCTTTTCCTCTTCTTTCAACCATTTTATTATTCGTTATAGTTTTCCTTTCTCTTCCATATTATATTCCATTCAGTTTCTCTTTCTTAAAAACTTCGATTAAATGGCTTCTCGTTTTTATGAAATTTAATATTGTCTTCCTTTCTCTGCAGAGCTTTATTAAACATTGCTAATTGTTAAAATATTAGAACTAATTTTTGCTTAAGAGTATCCAAAAATTCCTGTGCTCTAGTATTATTTCCCACGAAAACTGAATATACAGATATTATTTTAAAAATATTATGTATCTTAACATGTTTAGATAATATATTATTATTTATATAGTGTTTTAGTCTTCCTATATCGCCTCTTAATTTTTTGATATCCATTTCAAATCTAATTTGCAAAGCTGGTTTTTTAAGTGTCTTTAACAGATAGTATAACATAAATTTTCAAGTATTACTGATGCACTACAGTAGATAAAAGTATGGACATGATTTACAATTTCTTACTTTCACTTAGCTTCGGTAATGTAGAAAGGGCCATGGGATCTGTTCCTGTATACCGAATGAGAGTGGTTTTTAATTGATTTATTTAGTCTTTAATATAAATATCCACTTGCGTCTGGTACATATCTAGTTGATGTTATACCTGAGATGAAATTGCTTGCGTATTTGTTTGTTGACACATGTGGGGATTCCGTGCTAGAAGATTGTCTATGTGACGAAGGCTGAGTAAGAAGGTTAAGAGGTTAATCAAAAGATGAATTTTGTGAATGAGATGTAATAGGCAAAACGCTAGGTACATGCAAATAATTTCTGAGTTGGATATATTGGGTGGTATATAACTGTTATTGTCTTCTCTATTGAGTAACTCTGATAATTCTTTTTTTAATTACCGATAACTTATCTGTCAAGAGCTTCTTTCTAATAATAACGCGCCATTGGCCCGTAATCTTTTGGACAGAAACGTTTATTTGCGGATATTTCAGTATAAAACTATCTTGAAGATTTTTACAGTAGTCTTTTCGATCTCTAAATTAGTAATTTAATAGAAGATATGCATGATACATAGGTTAATGTCTTCAGTCCATTTTATGAATCATTATATGTCACAGGTTTGTTGCATGATGCCTCCTGCGAAACATAGCAGGATTAATTGACGTAGTACTATCTCTGACAGTTAAATTTGTTGGTTTATAAGTTGGGTGGACTGTGGCATTTTTATGGGTGAGAATCCGCCTACACAATTGCCTACCGCTAATAGATCGCATGCTGTGGCACCCAGCTTTGGCTCCAGGTGCGCCCCGGTGCCCGCCCCCGGGAAGCGGCCCTATATGTTTCTTACTATTACTAGTCTCCATATTGATGATTACCTTTATTTTGTTAGCCGTATAGGTTTCTAATATACACGTTACCGCACCGTACGTGGCAATAAGTTCAGCTCGGACGTGAGGTAGGATTTTAGGAGGCCTACTATTGTACTTCATAAAAATCCGTCCAGTAGCTTTTCGGTGATACGGCAACATGCAGACGAATTTTTTATTTAATTCAAAATATTACTATAATTATTTACTTTTTAATTGTTCTAATATTTATGACAGTATTTCGGGATATTTATAATATAAATATATTTTACATAAAATTGTAAAGAAAATATTAAACTATACACTGCTTTTTTAATCGTTAACAACATATGCAACAAAAGAATGTCATTTGAAATTAAAAGAATGTGATAGTATATTTTTCAACGATTTGACAACTTATAGTGTCAAGTCTGTCGTGTATTTTGTAACAATTTATTTCTTAAGAAGTGTTATTAAATTTTTAATAATCAGTTTCACATTAGTATATAAAGATGTCTAAAAAAAAGTCTGATACTACCAGTGTAAGGGTTAATGTTGTGTTCAAATTACTCAAAATATTTAATATTTTGAAACAATGTAGTTGACATATTTCAGAGCGACCAAGAACCAAAAGGTGCAGTGCGTTATTCTTTATCAAATCGCTCCTTTATTGACAAAGGCTGGACCATGCTACCAACAGAAAAAATAGTTCGGAAGGTATATTAAAATATTTTCTGTTTGAGATCTTTTTTGTTTCCGTTTCTTCTTAGCATAGACTAAGTTCAGGTACTACTCTAAGAAAACTGAATAATACCTACGTAAATGTATTTTAGATGAATGTATACCGTATGCGTCCGTCGCATCCGGAATTCGATTGGTTTGAACATAATAAGAACAAGAAACAGTTGCATTACGATTCCGGCGAAGCACTGGCACAGTTCCAAGGTGATGGAAGAGGGCGCTTATATTACCGAAATGGAAGATTGGCGTTGGACTATTACAATGCTGAAGGTGTGTTATATATTATACAGTTATTTCAGACTTATGTTGAAATATAATAATTATTATTATGTTATTATCAAGGAAAGTGCTTAGTGTCTCATTATTGACTGTTCATTTAAATGGTATTCTCACAACATAAAAATTTCTAAAAATTCCAACGGATCATGCTAAAACATTTTTGATATCAGTATGAGCCCTATGCTTAATGTATATATGGAATCCGAAAATATGAACAGTAATAACAGTATCAGTAATATTTAAATCACTTAAAAGTTATTTCCAGTAAGATCTTTTAAAGACATTTATTTTAATTAACATGATATCATGAAAACATAGAGATGAATGCGGGTCAACGTTACGTGGTCTACAGTAACGGAGAGCCGAACGAGAAAGGGCAATCTCGACCTGTTACGGTACTTGCGACATTCGACTATCTTGGTAATGGCATCGTCTTCGATCATGCGGGTAAAATAAGGTGCACTGTTATTAATAGTACGTAATAATAATGTAAAGTATCAGTGATCCTGTAGTTTCTTTAAAATATTTTTAATCTTTTTTTAAGACTTAAGTACAATCAAACGGAGGGTGTTGTGCTAGATCGCGAAATAGGACCAGTATCACATTGGAAATGGCACGAACTTAATGATCCTCCAGTCCTGCAAAAAGTGATGATAGATACACAAATGGCAGTAAAAGACCCCGAAATAATAAAACTCGGGGGAACAGGAGGACATACCCCGAGAGTAGATAATGAAGAAATGCTAGCAATAGAGTTCGATAATTTCATAAAAGAGAAAAGTAAAAAGTTATCGCAAAAGTTTAAACCGTTTCAAATTAAAATGAAAGCTTTAAAAATTAATGAAAATTTCTCATTGAAAGTATTAGATCAGGCTAGTGTATATTTATTATTTAGAGAGGGTACAACAAACATCAAACTGAATTTGGGCATGATTTTGGATCATAAAGAGATTGTAGATACAGACACCGCAGAATTAGGTGAAGTCACATGTAACTTGGAACGGTTTCCAGCACGTACCGACAGCCTTGCCATGTTACAGCGCAGCGTAGCGCATGCCCAACATGTTGAAAAGTTACGGATAGACCATGAACGTCGGGTTAAAGTTGCCGAAGATATTGTAAGCGTTGATCGTTTAACAGCAGCAATATCCCGTCGGTTACGTTCACCTATACACAATTTATCCGAGTCAAAATGCTATTGCAATGTTGTAAAACCACCCACGTGCGCATAATATAAATGGTAAACACATGATTTACTATAATGATTCCTTGAAAGGACATTTGAAATTTTATATTGCTTTGTATTTATACTACGAGGATTGAGTAAACAGTATTGTATTAAATATTTTATATGATGATGTTTTGAAATAGATATAATTTTATAACATTATTTATTGAACAATTATAAGCATTTTGTAGAAAATTTGTAGTTGTGGTTTTTATTCAGAAAGATGAATTGTTGTTGTAATTAATGTTGTTTATAAACAAATGTAATTTTCTAAAGATTATTATTTTATTGAGTTATCATTTTTATGTTATTTCAATGTATATTGACTTTGTATAAATAATGGTCTTTTAAATGTTTTTAAATGTGTTCTTTTATTTGGAGTGCTTTTCTTAAATATTTGACATCTAAGTATTAAACGAGTTCTTTATAGTGTTTGTTTTGCTCAAAATATAAAACTTTTTTATTATTAAAATGTATCTCTAGACTAGCCTAGTTTTTTATAGTTATTGTGAACATTTTCAGGAGGATATTTCTATCAAAAATTTAAGATTTATTGCTAATAAATTTAAATTTTTGTCTGGTTCTGTGGCGCAGTAGTTTACCCGCTTGCCTTGTAACGTGGAGGTCCCGGGTTCGATTCCGAGCCACAGGAGTAGTAGTCTGGAGGGTGGTAGGATTTTTCAAAACCCTCCTGGCTGGCTATCACACTCAGTGTCAATCCGCCGCCTTAAAATAATTGCTGTGTTCCTGCACTCATATATATAGAAGCCTAAATTATTCTGGGGGAATACGGTTCGTCATCTACGGCCTCATTGTTAACTTAACATCAGGTGAAATCGAAGCCAAGTGTTTAAAAAACTACTTATAACTGGGAGCAGAATCTCAATTTTGCGGAATTTAGGGTTATAGTGCTCTGTTAATGTATTATGAAACCACTGTTTTTATAAAAGAAGATGGTATCGGATTCTTTTGGTCTAATTTACTTTGCAGTCATGAACATCTCCACTTTTCTACTGCTATACAATATCCAAAAATTGCAGTAAAAAGTGATTTGCCGGATTATTCAACACCTGAATAAGAGAATACTTATTCACTATTTCTGTTAAAATTGTTTCGTTTTGAGCTTTTTTATTTTATTTTATTAAAAATTAGATTTTTTCTAGTTGGATTATCAACATCAGTCAATTTTAGGGATCTATTTATGACACAGCCATTATCTTTAGGCGTGATCCTTATAACATTCACCAGCGCTGATAGAAAAGTTAGAATTCAATATGTTGACACAAATAGCTCGAAATCCAGAGCTATCATTTCGTACAGAAAAATCTCTGCACTATAAGTTGACTCTCGATTTTGGTTGGTGAAATTATATAATGAGAGTGCTGATCTCTGTACATTCAATACGCCGTCTGGGCGGTCAATACTTGAGATCATTTGGATTAAGATAATTTATCGTATTTTCAATAGGGTTAGAATGAAGGTGGATACGAAAAAGCTTACAACCATAAACAAATGTGCAGGAACCTATGGACAGAAAGAGTTAAGAAATATTTTTGGAAGCGATTAATTACTTATCTAAATACATGCCGAATTATTCTCAACGTGTATTTCCAGTGACTGGATTATTAAAAAAAATTGTAAAATAGTGTTGGGAAATCGAACATGAAATTTTTTTAACTCGTTAAAAACGTTTGTGTGTGAGGAGCCAGTTCTGGCACTGTTCGATTTAGGCAGAAAGGTGTTCAAATCAGTGGACACCGTCCCGAGGGTGGTGCTGATGCAGCAAGTTCGCCCAGTGAAGTATGCCTCACGTACACTTAGAGACAGCAGAGGTATGCCAAAATTGAGGAATCATTGTTCGGCATAGTAATTACTTATCAAAAGTTCCACCAGTATATTTACAGCAAAAAAGTAAAAACCGTCAACACCATCTTGTGGAAGAACACCGTCAGGGAGTCAATCATTACCTCTGGATACACCTTGACAAATTCTCTGTAGATATAGCAGCTATATACAAACCCGGCAGTACATCTACCTAGTCCAGCTATAAACCTCGATACAAACGAAAATGCATTTTTTTATGAAATAATGTAATGTTATTAAAATTTATACCTACATATTTATGAAAGCCTTAGCTTAAAATAAAAAATATTTTATTATAAATGGCCACCTTTGGCTTTTATACAGGCCTTGAATCTGTTTGGTCATGAATCTACTGATTTCGGCACAGTTTCCAAGGGAAATTTCGCTATTGCTTACTCCAAAGATTTTTTAAGAGACTTTTTAAGTCACCGTGTCGTTTATAGCAGGCGATGTCCTTTAAAACTGACCATAATTTAAAGTCTAAAGGGTTGAGGTCTGGGCAAGATGAGGGCCAGTCTTCAGTTCTTATAAATTGCGGAACGTCGATGTCAAACCAGGCTTGAGTAGTTCGTACCCTGTGACTGTTGTAGTATATCTAAATGAAATACGTGTGTTCACTCAGACTGTTTAATATGTAATAGCTACCTGCTATTAACTATGTCTATGCCGGTAGCCAAACATTCTATATCTACCTACTACAGTGACCAGGTGCAGAGTCCTGCTGGAGAGTCCGCGGTATATTTTAAAAATTTATTACTGAGAGGTTTCACAATATCAAAGTACGAAGGGTATTGTAAAGATTGATTTAGGGCATGTCCTGTATATCGGAGATAAACAGCGAGTTTCAACTCTTTTTATATAATACGCGACAGAGTCCTAGCGGGAACTTTCATTTTCCGCTATAAATTCTTTTCTTCTTAATGTGATTTGGACGAATGCCGACTTTAACAACGTTAACAGCCTTAATAGTTCTAACAGCGCGCGGACGTCCCAATCTTTTCTGGTCTTCGACGAAGTGTTGTATCTGTTGATAGTACGATATACGAACATACAGCTGCTACCAAGCTTTTCACGGTTCCATACCCACTTTGCAAGGCGATCACTACAATTCTATTTACTAAATCGATAGAAGTTTTTAAAATAATAAATGTAATACAAATTCAAAATTATAAAAAAGTTGAAAAAAGAATTTTTTTTATATAACAGTATTTATGGCTAGACTAGTTATTAACGATTTTCTTGATACTTAATCTCATCAACTCCATTAGCGTAAAAGAGCACTAATCTTCGGAGATTTTAATTTTGATATATTAAAACCTGATCGTGCAACGAATTTATATAAACAAAAATTAGTGGAATGTGATTATCAATTCCTAAACTATACACAAGATGTGTACGGTACCCGCGAAACTAATACAACAACAACAGTTCTAGATCATGTATACAAAAATTTAAGACTAACATATTTTCACTTTGTGAATGTAACTTAACGATGTCGGATCATAAACAAATCTTTAAAATGAAAAAATACCAAACTAAAACCTTAATAAAAAAAGAATATGAAGCAATAAACTATAAACATTTCTATAATATAATAAAAATTACAATGATATCAACAAAGAAAATCTATATACAAATTTAGAAAACATGCTGAAAACTAAAGTTATCCCTTATCCTTCCCATTCCCTATCCCCATGCAAAATTTTTAAAATCAAGGTTCTAAATCCACTGGGACAAAATCGAACAAGAAAGAAATCTTGGATATGATTATTAAAAAAAAATTCTTTGAAAAAATATCAATAGAACATCCACACGAAAAGAAGCTGAAACATGATTTTAAGAACGATAGAAATAAAGAGGTACAAATTATTCAATTCAATAAAAAGCAATACTATATAACAACTTTAAGGTTTAAAATAATTCAAAAGAAGAAAAAAATAAAATATAGACGTTATTAAATTACAAATAAATTATTTCAATCATTTTTACAAACCAACACTCTGATATTATCAATGTATAATTATTAATTTAAATAGCAACTTTTACTGGCAACACTGTCAACGAAATAAATGTAAAAGTGGTGGGCAATGGTAATTGATTTGGGAACTGAAAAAAGGTAAAGGGCATTCGTTGACGGACCGCGAGAATGACAGGGCGTTGCTTTGGAGATTGTGACCTAGTGGAATTGGGAGTTCTATTGTTACTTTGGGTTAATATATATATATATATATATATATG
>DWQX01007045.1:0-10569 GCA_018245475.1 Pharmacophagus antenor | reverse complement strand
AGTAAATGCTGTTAGTCATAGTGACCATTACAGCTTTATCGAAGCTGGCTCGCGGATCCGGTGATTCGCGAGCTATCCCTCAAAAGCATAAATTATCGCAGATACGAAGATTTCACTACAGTATATTCCTAAAGGACATTGTATGCCAATTGAAAAAGCCATTGAGCTTTGGAAGGTGAAATATAAAAAACCACGTGAAAGACAAAAATACTGTTAAATTTGCAGTAAAAATGGGAAGAAGTTTATTTATGGAATTAGACATCTGTACAGCTTAATAGGTTGAAGGAAAAGAAACATCTGTCAATCGTCAGCAAATCCAAGGTTCGGATTGCTTGACTTCTCGGGGAGGTTGTGCTTTTAAAACTTTTAATTCTGAAAAATTGTTAGAAGTTTTGAAATTTATATGACAAGAAAGGGCTTTATTTGCAAATCGAAGAATTCAGAAACCAAAGACAATGTTTGTCAACATGTCAATTGTATATGAATAAAAAGTTTAAGAATTGTATATTATTTTGAGAATAGCTTTAATTTTAGACTAATAAAATTTTATGTTTGTACTAAAAGCAGGTTGCAAATTTGCTTTTTGTTTATTCCACTATAATATTTAATGTAAAAACGGTTATTTTTTATTACTAACTAATATAATGTGTATAATAACTCTAATTTTTAATTTTTTAGTTCTTAAAAATTGGTAATAAAGAGAAGTTTTAAATGTGTAACGAACATTATCTGCACACTACCTATTTTGTTAATTCGTGTTATTTTTATAGCCTTAAGGCAGTATCTTATTTTTATACTTACAAACAATAAACTTTATATAAATATTATTTACTTTTAACTTTGTTTCCAGTTTTTTACTATTTACTAACTCAAAATCTCAAAGTAAGCGTGTTATCTAAGAAAAAGGTCTATTCAAATCAGATAATTTATAATTCCAAACCGCAAATAAATCTTTCGATTTCCAAAATTAGCTCTATCTGTTAATATCTGACTTTGTTTATATAACAAAATCTGCAGATTTTAAAACACTGATCACCTAAAAACCAGTCTCACTAGTGTTGAACTAATACCATAGAGTAAATTATTGAAGAAATGCGGAACATCATTATAAACGTCAAAAACTGAAGCTTGTGGTATCTTATTTGGTCCTAACAATACATATAATACTACTTAAATCACAGTGATTAAGTTGATTAATCTGATTAACTCTGTTAATTGGTTGTGGTGGATGTATTAAAAGTTGTGTGCGTTTTATTTTGTCTTTTTAGCGCGAATTGCGATGAGCGTTGTTTGTGTTGATTGACATATACTTATGTTGGGAGATTTCCTAAATAGAGATTTCATGTTGGGTTTAAAAATAACATAGTTGTTTCGCGACGGATCGGGCGGCGGCGTCTGATCTCGTGAATCTGGGTCTTCACCATGGTCACTAAATCTACGCTCAATTTTGCTCTGCTCGTACTAGGTAAAAATAATGTTTTTGTATATATTCGATTAAATTATTATCAAGAGACATGTTAGAGATATCACAATATATTCAGTTATACTTTCTAAAAAATGTCATGTATCATAAAAGTAGATGCATTAATATTCCAAAAGTTATGGTTTCTTTATTTGGTATGAGATTTCAATGAAAATATTTATTATGCTAACCTTAATTAAGTTATCATAAAAGTAAATCAATACTAAAGTTTAATACTTCTTTATGTTAGTTAAAAAATAAAATAAGTTTATTGTATATTTGACAATTTTTACATTTATTTATGGATTTTTCAAAAGTACCAAAGAATATTACCTAATAAATATTTGGATAATTATACAGTATATATCATATTTATTTACCCTGCCTTGCTTGTAATGTAATGAAAAATAAGTAAATATTATTTTTCTTATGGCCACTTTGTGTTGAAGGTATACAAGGTACTGCTTTAGCAGCACCTCCTATGGATGAAAATCTTCCACCAAGGCCTAAAGGAGGTGGAGTAGAGACTCGATACTGTGAATTTTTTAATGATTCTTCAGTTTGTGATGAAACGAAAAACCCAAATTGTCCACCTCCAGATGTGAAGAGAGATGAATGTCAAGCAATAGAGACTGACAAGAGTAACCACTGCTTCACCTTATGGCACTTTAACAATGAAACTAATAAAGCAACTGTGAAAGTCAAAGGATGCTTCTTGGACACTGTAGCGTGCAATGATAGGGCTTCAAACTGTAGGCTGCATAATGTGAAACTGCCTCTTCTTCATTGCTGCTGCGAAGGAGATATGTGCAATGAGAATGCAACATTCCCAGGCCTTGAAGCTGGAATGACATTACAAACTGAATTGCCTCCAGAGAGAGTGCCTGCATCACCATTGCCTACCCCTGATGATGACACTAAAGCTGTGATAGCTTACACTTTGACCCCACTATTTATACTATTTGCAGTTCTAGTTGGGTGCTACCTACTTTATAGAAAACGTAAAGGCAGCTCGTTTGCTGAGTTAGCAAGTGGTGAAGCATCTCTATCCAGACCACCTTCGGCCGGGGGTGGTATGGAGAATGAGACTGGTGGTTTGCTTAGTCAAGTAACACTGTGTGAGGTGAGAGCAAGGGGTAGGTTTGGTGCAGTATGGAGAGCAAAGCTAGGACCGAAAGATGTTGCTGTAAAAGTTTTCCCATTGCAAGACAAACAATCCTGGTTAGCTGAGCAAGAGATATTTCGACTGCCGAGGATGGAGCACCCAGATATTTTGCATTACATCGGAGTTGACAAAAAGGGTGACAACTTGCAGGCTGAGTATTGGCTCATCACTGCTTATCACGAGAAGGTATACATTTTTTTTCTTATCAAAAAACCAATGTCTTGAAAATCAAAGGGTAAAAAAAATATAAAATGACAACTTAAAAAAGGAAATCCAATTTATTTTCATTTTCTCTGAATTTTACACTGAATAAACTTTAATGAAGATATAATTAAAACAAAAGTATTTAGTGAAGTGTTAGATTGTTTTTATACACTTTGTAATTATAAAGCAATTTATAAAAAAACTTTGTAATTATCCACTTATTTATTACCTGTCACATGACCAAATTTATATTGGTAACAAATTGGACTTATAAGTGCAACATTATATACATTGTAGTGCTATTATCTGTAATTATTAATTTTACAACTTCTGTTTCAGGGATCTCTCTGTGACTATCTGAAGGCACACACCTTAACGTGGGCAGAAGCTTGGCGTATTGCTGCGTGTGTGGCACGGGGCCTAGCGCATCTGCACGAGGAAGGCGGCGGGAAGCCGGCTGTCGCGCATCGCGACTTTAAATCGAAGAATGTATTGTTAAAAGCTGATATGAGTGCCTGCATTGCGGACTTTGGACTAGCGCTGATATTCGTCGCTGGTAGAGGCTGCGGTGACGCGCATGGTCAGGTCGGGACGCGGCGGTACATGGCGCCGGAAGTTCTGGACGGGGCAATAAACTTTACGAAGGACGCATTCCTGAGAATTGATATGTACGCTTGTGCTCTAGTACTGTGGGAGATAGCTTCTAGGTAAGAATTAATTATATTTAAAACCTAAAAAAAAATCTTCATTAAAGTTCGAAAAATAACATTATCAATGGTTCTTAAACCACTTCATGCACATACTTTTTTGAGAAAACCGGCCAAAAATAAACAATTTATATGAAAAACACACACTTATCAATATTGTCTTGGCACAATTTGATCTGTTTGGCGCGCTCGAAATAACTCGAGTGCACAAGTTAAAGGGTTTAACTAGACTCATAGAATCTGTATCATAAGCGACCAATGCAGATGTAATCTCAAAGTGTTTGAAAAACGCAAATAAAAAAACGAAACGAAGTTCGTTAATTCATTTTATAATACCAAATGGTGTAAGACAGTGGACCATACCTTGATTTTAAGACATTACTTTGTAGCTTGGCATTTTTACTTAGGTGAAATTATGACTTTCGATTACTTCCGACACACGTCGTCCGCTTAGCTCGCCTTCGGAGGGAGCGACAACAAGCTCGCACAATACGTACCCTCGTTATACCCATAATCTCGACCGCTTCTAGTACCCGCGGATTGCGTCACGGGCGAACGACAATCGCAATATGGGCGCGCGCCCGTGTTCGACGAACACGTCGCTCGCCATAGAAACTGTCAGGTTAAGCCAGCATCTCTGACCAATGTAGTTAGTGGTTTAGCTCACGGATCACGTGAACGGATTCGTGAGCCAATTCAGATGAAGCTGTATTGGTCGTCAAAGAGAATAACAGCGCAAACTCTGAAACTGCTGCTGCTGCAGTTACATTACTGCACCGAAATGTATATTACATTGTCGTAATGCCTTCCGACTAGATGCGACGAAGGTGGCGCTGAACCAACGGCACAGTACAGATTACCGCTCGAGGAGGAAGTTGGCTCTCATCCGGGCTTAGAGGAAATGCAAGAGGCTGTGGTGCAGAGGAAACTGAGACCGCATATACCACCACAGTGGCGTGAGCATCCGGTAAGTCTTGCAAAATCTTACATCTGTTATCCTTTCATCAGGATGTTACTAAAAGGAATTTAATAAACTATTGAATATTACTGTAGTTTATACAATGGAATAAGATTTTCTGCTTGTAAGGTGTTTTTGTATCCAGTTTGAATAACTGGTACTCTCATATTATCAAAAAAATATATATGGAAATTAAAAATGTTGTAAGAAAAGAAAAGATCAGCAAATGGTGGTCCAAAACTAAATTGAAACGATTTTATATCTTTATCACACTAAACTAATATAAAGGCATTCGCACAATACCACTATTCGAGTAGCTGTAAGTATAATTAATTATAAGGCTACTAGACAGTAAAAAAAAAAATATAGGATTCTGTTAATCAAATAAATCTCTAAAATCATTTAAATAATTCAGGGCCTCTACGTTCTTTGCGACACGATGGAGGAGTGCTGGGACCACGACGCGGAGGCACGTCTCTCCGCTTCCTGTGTCCTGGAGCGAGTAGCCGCTCAAAGGCCGGCCACCGCTCCGGCCCCCGCGCCCCCGCCGTTCACCCACGACACCACCCCTCTACTCATCCACGAGCTAGCCGAGCAGCAGGCCTGCTGACCAGTCGTCCAAGATCTGCCCTTGATAGAACTTTGAGGGCTTCAGTAATGTCAGTACAATGTTGCTTTATATTGTTCATTTATAATCCAATATCTCTGTAAGCTAATCAAAGGGGTAACAGAATCAACGTTTGTCTCATATGTTTTGATCGAAATATTTTTTTATATAAATAGACCTATAAAATACGTCTGACAAATGACAATGAACATGCAAATATTTGTCCAAGACGAAACTTTTATTTGTAATTATATTAAACACACCTTTACGACTAAGAAACGGATCAAAGAGCTGACAAATGAATATCAGATATGAGGTTATTCTCTATTTGTATTAAATTCACATGACAAAAACGGTAATTGGCTGATAGTTTAGAAACTATAAACACATTCGTAAATGCAACGGATTTTACTTGAAGAGGTAATCCATAATTTTGCATTGTAACATAGAAATTGTTTATAAACTTGAATAAACAATTGAAATTATTTCTCATACGAAAATAGTCAGTGACAATCATTTTTTAAATATGTTAATAATTCATGTATCAAATCTCAAGTATGTCTATGGTTAAAGCTTTGTTTGTGAAAATAATATCAACTCTATGTATTTAGGTTTTGCGTTGTGTGAATTTTGAGGGTCTGTTGAAAATCGATCTTTTATAAACTGTTCTAAATATTATTTTAATGATGTTGAATAGGCTTTTAATTAACATCTTTAAGTTGTATTTTTTTTATTTGTAGTATACAAAAAAAAATCGGTGTTGAGAGTGCAATTATGAGTTGTCGTTGAATAAAATCTTGCTTTGAGAAATTTTATTAACATCACTTGAACATTTTATAATTGCTGTGATCACGATTCCTCACATAACATTCAACATGGGTTTGCCAGAGGCCAAGATTATTTCTGGCAACATTTCATAACTTAAGTATTGTGCTTTACCCATATGAAGCCACAATACTTTAACCTTCGAGCTCAAAACAGTGAAGCATTTACAAAATAAAATTTATATTATTTTTTTATACATCTAGTCTTCAATTTATATATAAAATTTACAGATACAGAAGATTTACGTCAGATACTTTATCTAGGCCTAAACTAATATACATTGTCTATACTAATTTTTTTAACATTACTGGCCATAAATAGTTTTAAATTTATCATAGGACACTATCAAATTGTATCTTTATTATTAATTTTACATTATATTTTTTTATAAGTTATATTTTTGATATATCAGTTAAACGGGGTTTCTTATTATTAATGAAAATTTCATGCTGTATGAAATATCATGTCACTTCGGTGGTTCAAATCTTGCCTGTTGTATAACCCCATAATTAGGAAGACTGCCAATATTTTGTTGTATCTTACATTAATCGGTTTTTTTAATTGTTTGATATGTTTTTAATTCGAAAGTGCTATTGATCAAATAAAAGAACGTAGTATAAGATGGATGTAAGTCACTAAGATTGGTAGTATTAAACGAACAGAGGGTTAGTCATAAAGTGGGATATTTTGTTACATAGAGAAATTTGTTTTCTTTTTTAATGTTGTCGTATAGTGAAATAGTTGATCTTCGAAGAAAGCCACATCCTAATCTCTGAGAATGCTATCATTGTCTCAGTAGCGTAGGCGTGCATTTCTTTAAAGGTATAGATCTAAATTCGATGAGGAAGCACTTTTAGACAAGAAATTACTTTAACATAAAATTATCATTGAAATTAATTGTGATTAACAAAGCATAATCGTCTTAATAAAATATCAAGGGTTGCCACCGTATAGTGTTGCCCGATGCCCTGAGCATATCACCACCCATAGACTAAGCAAAGTTGCCAAATGTAAATACAAATTGAATAAGTTACTTTTAGGTATTTTCGTCTTGAATGTCGGTCTTAGGTCGTGGACACATCATTGCAATTTTATTGAATTGGTTATTTGTATATAGCTATAAGACTGCTTTGTTTGTATATAAGTCTGTAAATGGCCTAATCATTAATAAAAAAATCATCAGTTTCCCTGATAATATTGTTTTATTGGAAACAATTGCAGCTGTTTATATGTTAAGCTTGCTTATGTATAAAGATTGTTGTCATTTTGTATGTGAAACATTGTCAATTTTATATATTATATGTATATGTTAAATTAGATGAAATTTAGCTATGTTTGAATTCAATGATTAATGATATGCTCATTTATTTAATTCATTATCATTTGTATACAACTGTATACTTCATTTTGATGTGTTCACAACCTGTGTAAAATAAATAACTATAAGTTAGCTAATATCCTAGTATCACGTAGAAAATAAAAGCGTTAGAATTTATTGTTTACGAATATTCATACTGCAGTATGAGGCATTAATGTAATGTTTACCTGCTAATTTTCTATTTTACTCGAGAAACGTAAATGTCTGTTGAAAATTGATGTATTAAAATATATTTTCTAGACAATAGCATAGTTTTATTGATTCGGTGGCATGGCGACTCGGGACATTTTAATACTCGTTTACGTAACAAAGGTATTATGAAAGTTTTTCTCTTACTTTTGTTTGTGTAGTCCAATTTAGATATTATTTTTTAGGTAACGGGTAAAAAATTACCAATTAATTAACGAGGTCGTAGATGGTGCAGCATGCTCACCCAGAATACTTAGGTACTCTTCAATATATTGAAGATGCTTTAAAGACCAGATTGAAATTTGAAAACCAACCATCATTCTGGTTCCAATGCTTTAATGGTCTCGAAATTGAAACCCGTTATAAAGTAAGCGGTAAACCACAGCACCACGGAAGCCAGCCCAATTAGTCGACATTCCAAAATTGCCAGCTACGAAATATTTAGATAGCGAGTGCTGCAATGTTCGATTAATTATAAATGGTAATTTCAGATGAGAACTGTACAGTATTATGTTTTTAATAAAAAAATACTAGAAATATTTCGTAACTTCAAGTTTTTTTTTATTTATCTCTACTCTTTATAATAAAATTCTTGGTACCATCGACTTAATAACAAAGGATATATTATAGGGTATAAATATAAAAAAACACATTCAAAGTATGAAAAGTCTGATTCTTTAATATCGGGCAACACTGTCCTTGTCAATGGACAGGGGTTTAACAGTTTAGAGCTTGTCTATGGCAACATACCGTTCCTCACAACACAAACAACCCGCGTTGAGCAAACTAATCGACACAGTCCATGACCTCTATATGTACACCTTCAGAAACTAACATTATGTGAGAAACGCACGCTGTGGGATTACAAACGGGGAACGATTCGCGCTCTCACTTCATTTCAATATAGCTTTAATCGTAAATATTCCAACTGGAGACGTGAAAAAAAAATGGTTATCAGCCCATCCGAGACCGGTTCATGATTAATCCTCGTTATCATTGCACACACAGTGTGCAACCGGTCTTGAATGGGGTTAACATAGTTTCGCTTGTGCGTTTGACGCGACGTGGAACGCATTGTTTGTACTCGTGTTTGAAGGACGTTTCGAAAAATTAAAGCTATTCTTAATATGGTTAAAAATATCAAGAAACATATTCCATTTAAAACAACAGTCCATATTATCCTTAAATAATTACAGTATTCGTTTTGTTACCGCTTGAATAGCAGCATGATATTTAATTTAAAAATCATCGGTCAAACATTTCCATAGATAATTGTTTTTAATAAAGGCAATTTGAATCGGTTATTTTGTATGGGTTAAGTCACATCTCTTAGTCGAAATGCATTACAATAACTATATATAAAAATAAAATTGTCAGTTTGTAAGGTGCAATTAACAGATTTTCACTTAATTTCTATCGAGTCAACATATTCATAAACCAAAAGGAAAAATAATAATTACGTTAGGTTTTGAATTGTACCACAAAATCACGGTAACAACTAAATAGATAGATTTATAAGACTATAGACTGACTGATAGTTGAAGATATAAGTATTAATAATACAGTTTGTATTCAATTGGATAGTTAAAAATTACCAGGGTTCCGTAATTTTTTATTTTTTTTTTATAACTGCCAATTCATGTTGATCATATTAACCGGTATATGTTAAGATTTTATAATAAAGACACAGAAATAATATATATAAATATTCGCTGGCAGTGGGTCTGTGGGATTTTTTCAGATATTATAATTCAATTCTCACTCAAAATGGCGCTTTCTCTTTTTTCCGGTTTCGTTGTCAGACTTGACAGCTGTTACATTTCATTTACTTTCAAACGTGCTTGTAATACCGCCGTTTTCTAAAATTAACCGATATAATAATTAATATATAATTATATCGCCTGCTTTTTTTTTTAAATAGAAGTTTCGATTTGTTTCTGATAAATCCATCATCAAAAATTATAAGTGAATTCATAACCCTCGATATTACTCACAAATAAGTTTTATTACTTTATGTGTTTCATTTTCACATTTTCCTTGCTTTTCTATCACATTGTTTTGTAATACGAGTAGTGGATACTGGACGTTATATTTAAGCCGTTACCTGATAAGATAAATTAATTAAGTACTTCATACCAACATAGAGTGGCTGAGAAATTTTCTAAATTTCCACTACCTTCCGATTATAAAAGAGCGAGATACTACTTTTTAGAAATTATTTAGACGTACAGGCATATAAAGACAGTGTATAGCACAGAAAATTGGAAAAATTACCAAACTATTACTAAGAGTTTATTGTTGTAAAGAAATATAGGTAAGTATCTATTGCTTATGTCAGACAAAAGAAAACTTCACTAGTCTTCATAAAAACGAGTTGAAAATTTCTCATTGTACACTTATCGTTACAGGTAGCGCCGCCATTTTAAAAATTATTGCGCATGCGGCAATAAAACTATTATGGCGCGTCTGGATGTTTATGATTTATATTAACAATAGGTAACAATTCAATGTTCGACTTGAAATAATATATAATTTTAATTCATTATACATGCGAACTGTACGGAATTTAATTGGGTTATTTTACCAATACTTGAAAAAAAAAAGTTTTCGCATAGAAAAATATTATTTACGCCCTTTGTACAAATTTTATAGCTGTTCCGCTTCGGTAATTTACCACACGAAGGGTTATGTTAAATAAAACTGTTGACGGAAAATTCAACAGTCACTTTCTTTTTTATTGACGACGGACTAAAGGACTAACTGTGAAATAACTCTATCTCAAATCATGTTAAGCATCCCTACACCGCAAAGAATTCTCCGGCACTCTCTCAGCACTGTTATGGTAGTAGATTATTATCCATATACTTATGAAGACCCTAAAATCGTATCTGGTATCACCACGTCACAGAGCAAGAAGGTCAGCTGTTACGTACGTGTATATACGGACGATGCGGAA
Organism: Pharmacophagus antenor; assembly: GCA_018245475.1. Taxonomy (NCBI): domain Eukaryota; kingdom Metazoa; phylum Arthropoda; class Insecta; order Lepidoptera; family Papilionidae; genus Pharmacophagus; species Pharmacophagus antenor. The sequence goes on along the minus strand of DWQX01007045.1, from coordinate 118 downwards.
GATTGTATGGAACAAAAACGAATAATAAATTTAATGAAAGAATTGAAGAAATTCAAAATCATTTCACATATAAAAATATGTGTGTATATATATATGTATATACATATATGTATATATA
>DWQX01007044.1:0-10571 GCA_018245475.1 Pharmacophagus antenor | reverse complement strand
GTATATATGTATGTATATATTAAGATAACATTAATATCCCTCCATTATTTGTAACAATTTTTAAGTCCATCAACTCGGTGAATAAAAAGTTTCAATAAAATTTCAAGCCACCTTGTCAAGCCAGCTTAGGGATAAAATTTCAATGACTCTTTTCTTCTTAGTAGATATCTACACATCACAAAGAACACGTCATCACCAGCGCTTTAGACTGTGCGTAGATTTAAACGAGTCAGCCGTACAGGATTATATCTAAAGATTATTCTATTCAAGTATCAGACAAAAGCACAAAAATACCAGTTTAATAAATTAAAATAAAAAACAAAGATTCAAGGTACTTGTGTATGAAGATTTTTGAGGAGGAAGATATTTTCAGTTCTTGTTATGGTGATGAAATCAGTGTAATGGATTATTTACCAGAAATTTAACTTTCTACAAGCTATATTACACAATACGCTAAAACTTTACATGCCAAAACAGTAACTAGCTAATAAATAGAGTAAATCACTATTTACTGTTTTAATATTACCACACTCCACTGAGTGAGACTAAATCACTATTATACGTAATACATACGTATATACGTAAATCGTAATAGTAAAATATATTATCGTATAACAACAAATTATTGTCTAACATAAAAGCATTATTATCATCATTCTTTACAGATGTACTTGGAAACTGAAATGGGACAATACCTTGACTGTGAGCTACCTTCTTGGAAGAACTTCAGCAAATACACTATGAAGAACTACGAAAGAATTGCTCACTATAAAGCGACTTGTTATGCTCTCAATGCACCTATGTTTTTGTCATTAGTTTTGTGTAACAAAGCTCCCGCAGAGAGCTTCCAACTTGTGAAATATATGAACGACGACCTCGGAATATTCATTCAGATCAATGTAAGTTCTGCCTCTGGTGAACTTTGCTAAGTGGAAAAGAAAATTCATACGAATTGTCGCAATGATATTTACTAGTGGAGAAAAATATTTGCTTGTTGGTTTACGGATAAAAAAATAACTACATTTATATATTCACTAAATTCTTTTCGATGAAGATAACTATGGAAGATCTTTTCTTGGTTATAATTTTTTATCTTAATATATGGATATAATTCAAATTCTTTTCAGAATGACTTTACGGAATATCTAGATTATGACGAATCTAAGCCTGACAAAACCAGCAGTGACTTCGAAAATGGTACTTGCACTTGGACAGCTGTGAAAGCATTACAGCTATCTAATGACACACAAAAGAAAATATTCAAAGAATGCTACGGGAGCTCGGATCCGGAAAAAGTAAAACGCGTGATAAAGATCTATGACGAAATCGACATGAGGAACTTGTACAAACAGGAAGAGGCAACTCGCTACGAAACGTATGTACAAAAAGCTCGCAATCTCCCCAGGGACTCTGTACCGTCTGCCGAAGTCTTCATGAAGGTCCTGGATTTTTTTCAAAGCTACATGTGTAACACAACGAAATTCTACTACATATCGAATGCTTCCAAATAATTATAAGTCTCATTTAAACTATAAATAAATTTCAGAGTAATTAAATTTGTATTCGATACTTATGTTGTTTCTACCCTGTATTAATTTAGAACAAATCATACATCCAATAGGAAGGTTAGGGACGTAATCTAATATTTTACTTATGAATAGTATTTGTGATTTCACTTTAAAATGAACAATCAAATGAAAATAAAATTATTTTATTTTTCTTAGTTGAATTTTAATTCAAGTGTTTTTTACCAAAAAATAAAACAGACAATCACTAGAAACTTAAAAAATGCAGTTTAAACAGAAATCAATATTTTTTTCTTTCCTGCCTCTAGACTACATCCTAAAATAATAGATATATATACACCTATCCGCAAAAAATTGCTTGGAAAAAGGAAAAGTATACATTGTTTACAGGACTGCCTGTAGTCAGTTAAAAAGAGCATTTAAAAATGCCAAATAATTTTTTTCTACATAGTTTTTCTTAATGACGTCAGTTTCCAATGTGAAGCGGCACCTGTAATTCGCTGTTGGAACAGCTGGGCGTGTTGCCATTCCACATTGCTGACAGTCACTATCATTTCACCACCATCTGTTCGCATTCACATTGGTATTTCCAATTACAACTTATGTAGAATGTAACGTAGTTCTATTTTTTTATTGACTCATTATACGCTATACTTAACAATAATAAAAGAGAGTAAAATGGTGAGAGTAAAAGAGTGGGTAAAGAGAGACAAAAGAATTTTAGTAATAATAATTGTAATTGTTGCAATACGGATTTGCTTTTTTATTACACAGAATGTCACAATGCTTGTTACGATAACGACTAGATATTATTGATAGGTTCTCAGTACAAGGATATTTTTAATATTTTGCAAGAAGCATCTGTAAATTCCTACGTTTTTTAAGAAGTACAAAAAAACTTCTACGTCACTTATTGAAATAAATATGTATACATACGGCTACACGGATTACTTTCCTTGTGTGAATACTGTATGGAAAACCTATGTCTACTTTTAATTAATTTTTAAAATTGACACAAACAATCAATAAGAAATAAAGTTAAATATCCCTCTTGTCATTCCTAACAGATTCTTGGAGGAATACGAATCGGTTGGACCTAAGGTCATGTCTGCCTACAACTTTAGGAATCACTCAAAATCCAAAAGACATTTCCAGTATTTTTGAAAAGCATTCCAGAATTTGATACCAAGGGAGCAGAAAAAGTGTTCGCACTTAGCTTTAGGCGAGGGATTAATTTTATACGAATAGTGTTGGAAAAATTGTTAATATAAGAATAGTTGTAAACCTCAGGAAAACCTCTGGTTTATAACGGACTCAGCATAGAACACCTGAAGAATGTGAGTCCCCACTATCTTTCTGTTAGTCTCTAAAATCATAATTAACTCGTTAAAATCATTTCTGTGCCTTTTAAAAAACCAAACTAAGCGAACTATCTATAGATTCATATCTTTTAATATAATTTATTGATCCAAGCCTTTATTTGCCGAACTTCATGAATTAATAAAACAAATAATTATTTTGCGTACAACGGTTCGTCCTCGTGCTGTCGAGCACATAAAATTTCCCAAAGCTGCCACGTGTAGTAGCGAAACGCACAAACATTGTATTATTAATTATAAGTAGTCGTAGTATTTGTTATTAAAATAAGCGGAAATTGACAGAATAATTTTTTAACCATTTCTGTGAGAACTGCAACAGCCAAAACGCTAGGAGTGAGATGAGCGAACTAAATAAAAAAAACATTTCTCTGCACGGTACACTGCGGATTTAGATTCGGATTTTCAACTGTGAGTGTAATTTATCACACCAGACTGCTAGGTACACTGATAGACGCACACTGTGTATGCTTGAATTTTGGGACTTACTTTCATCCTTTGCACTTGTATTATATTAAAATCTTTTACGGCATAAATTATATCAACAATATCGATATTCCTCGTGAAATTATTTAATTCGATACTGGTATAACAACAAATTTCTTATGTAAGGCTGTGTAATAGACTTTCAGACTCTTGTCGATTGTAGTGTAGTGATAAGTAGGATTATACAAGCAAGTTCTCTAACTCTTCAATATATATGTGAATGTATTGTTTAAGGAGCTAGACGATATTGGAATCAGATATTGTATCGATGAAATCAGGCATATCACAGCTACGTACCTGACAAGAAATTATTATACGTTTGCAAGTCCGTTAGTGAAAAATCATTGTCTATTTATAAATAAACTGAATACTCCTCTACAGGTATTCGAGTCTCTCGGTCAGATAATGTAAAAGATGCCATCGATTTATTAAAAGAAAGCAGGGTTGACTTTGGAATGTAATACGCTATGCTGGCATGTTTAAAGCTAAAGATTACTTTTCCTTTACTAACAAAAGCACGGTTTTACTCAATGTTTTTAATATTTTATTATCGATTATGGGCCAACACTTGACCTTGCTTTCACCTGATGATTAGTGACAATGTGGCCGTAGATGGTAAAGTATATTTGCCCAGAATATTTCTGACTTATAAATATATGACTGCCAGAACACAGCAATGCTATTATGGCCGCAGATACACACCAAGAATGGTATCTTGCTAGGAAGATTTGAAGAACCTTACAACTATTCAAACTCCACTACTATTGTGTCACGGGAATCGAACCCAGGATTGCATTACAAGGGAAGGGCATAAACCACTGCGCCACAGAGGAAGTCAAAATCAATTATTAAATCAAACATAATTCTTAATATCATTAATTAATAATCAATAACTGCCTAATATTTTTCTAATCTTTATTGTACATATAATCACTTGTATCTTGAATATATTGACGCAGTAATTTAAAGTAACCATTTAGAAACTCTACGGAGGGTGTAGAGTTTTCGGGAAGTTCGTTTACTTTATTATGGAACACATCATAACGCGCCAGTTGTTCTTGCTCGTATAATTTTGGTATATCCATCTCTTTGTACAATTGTAGAATACGATTTACTTTCTGAGGCTCCCAACTGCCATAGTTTTCAACGAAGACGCGTCGCTGTTCCGGATTACAGTTCTGTAAGACCACTGTGGCTACCCACGAGCATTTGCCTTCCTGAATATCTGAACCACTTTTACCTTTAAGTGAATCGATCGTATTATAGTAATCCATCAAGTCGTTCTGAAATAATTGAATTAGTTTATCAGTTCACAGTCGGATCCTTAACGAACCATTTTGTTGATAATAAATTGGTTAATTTGTATAGATACTCTATAAAACGACGCTTTTATACCTCTGGCTTTCACAAGTCACGTATATTTGACCCTATAAGAAACTCAGTTAACGTCATCGGAAATATGAAAAAGCATAATATAAGATATCAAAAGCATCACATATTTGGCATTATTATATGTAACTAAAAGTACATACATGGATTTGTGTCATCGAACCGATCTCAGTGAAAACGTGATCTACTATTCGATATGATTCCTCATCCAACTTGTTACTAAGGATTAACGCTAACAGCACTGGCGCTTTCACTGAATGGTATGACGCCTTATATTTATTGGTGATATTGTACTGCTCCATCGTAAATTGATCGTAGTCCTTGGACTGACACTGTAGTTTATCATAAATTTGTCCGACGTTACCAAGGAAATTTACCTGTGAAAGTACGGACAAAATCAAATTTGGATACGTCTTGTATTGAAAAAAATTATTGACATATATAAATAGACTAAACGTTTTTCCTGCTTTATGAAAAAATATTTATTTATTATTGTTGATGTCATCTATTGGAATTAGAACATGTTTGCTAACTTAAAGATCAACAATAAAACGTGTATGGTTTAATAAATTTGTTAAATATCAAGAACATCAAACCAAAATCATGCATCAGCTTATCAGTCATGAAATAAAAATCCCAATACCAACAGGATTACTTCCTTTGTCATGATGGAACTAGTGCAACTAATGTTTTGTGGATTTTCATTTAATGATTTAAAACAATATCCGTGACATAGAATTAAAACAGCATACGGATATTGGATCCCTTACGTATAATACCACTAAGTACAATAGTCATCGAAGACACCTTTCTGTAAATTATAAATAGTTAGCCGTCCCTACGAACTTCATATCACCTAACAGACAACAAATGTCCTGTAACCTTTTCACAGAACTTAATTTGTTAAATGGTGAACTATTCCCAATTACTAAAGATTTTCGCATTGTATTACATTCATAAAATCTTGTAATCAAAGTTTTTCGTAGCACCGTCTAGTGGTAATTTATTAAACTAAACAGAATGTACTTAATCCCATGGTATTGTTTAATTTTGAGGGATGAAAAATAACCCAAAAACTAATCAATAGACAGTAATTTTAATATTTCACTACTTTTGAAATAATTCAGTATGAGGAAAGTATTTTCACAAGTTCTTTCGCAGGAACCCTTAATTTTTCTGGGGCAAAAACTACCCCAGTGTTATCCCATGAAACCTACTTGCGAAATCTTGTGAAAATCTGTTCAGTAGTTCAGTTTTTTGTGATTCCCGATCAAAGAGAAACAGGCAAAAATTAAAAAAAAAATACTTTCGCTTATATCTTCAAGACAGTGAATTTCAGTAAAATTTTTCAAACAAGGTTCATTGTACAGATTCGGCTAACTAATAATTTTATTAAATGTATAAATAATAAAAAACATGGATATTATCCAAAAGGATATTATAGAAAGACGCATGTGTGATTTTAGAAATCTGTATTAATAGCATAACACTACTATAACGATACCTAATAAAATTAAATATTCTAGCACTATTATTTTATAAACTAAACCTACCCATGTTGACTACTTTAAAGGATAAAGTTAAGTTTTTAAATTAAATGTTATGATACAAAAGTATATAAAATTTATAACAGGACACAAATCACTTTACACATGTCACTGCCGTGATCTCAAGCGCGTCATTAAGAAATAATAGAAAAACCAACACATCACGTAATCAGTAATTGTAGTATCGTTTTCTTCACTTTTTTAATAGACAAACTAACGAGCGTTTCACGTAATGGAAAGTGATCATCGTCGCCCAAGGGCAGCTTCAACCTTCGAGGAGTCGCCGCCGCGTTTCCGGCGTTTAAAAAGTGAGTAAAAATTCTTGAAAGTACCCAAGTCATATCGAAAATACCTCTGAAAACAACTGAGTCCGTAAGGTAGTTGTGCGTTGAGAAAAGTTGCTCTTAAAAAACATAGTGAAAGATGATTTTGACATTCGCGTAGATATAGTAAATTTTTTTTTCTTATTATGCCACCTACTTACTCTGTTGTAAATATCCAAGATTTGGTCGCGAAGCTGACCTTTAAAATTTTGTCGAACAATTTCGTCGATAAAGCACCGCATAACATTGGCATCAATGAGAGCTAGTGATCCGTTGCCATCCAATAAATGCCAGCACGGCTTACCGAGGCGTACCGTGGCGCTATCATCAAAGTCGTCCCAAAAACACGCGCTGAATTGTATCTTAAACGTCAAAATGGCGTAGAAGAAAAACTATATTAATTTATATTATGAAACAAATGTAACAACAGTTTATATTAACTATCGGTACTCCCAAAAATTCAAATTTAACTATGATATTGGGAAAATTAATTTCATAAGTGCTCATAGCAATTGAAAGTTTGTGTCATTCTGATTTTTTTTTTGTAATAACAGTATACTTGGAAGTTGGTAGCGTAAAAAATTTAAAATAAATTCCAATCCGTAGTTGAAAAAAAGGAAAGATTATAATAAAGAATTTTTTTTTCATTAAGTTTTCTTTATTGTAAATTCTATGTAAAATTATTAATATTAATAATATTTTTGAAAATATATCCAGTATAACGTACTTGTAGTCTGTCGTAGAGAGATAAAAAATAAAAGATTTAAGTTTAAAATTACCAACAATACTACATCTTTAGTTTTATGTGTTTGTGTATGTACATACCATTTCCATCGTGCTAACAATTACTTGCATCTTGTGTACGAACTCGTCGCTTACACTTTTAGGCTTTTGTATCGCCTCGTATGCACTGATCAAAAATTCTCCCTGCACTGGATATAATTCAGCTGTATAGTATTCTGAAAACTAAAACAACTTTATAAAAAATCAATCTGGTCCGACGCAACTACTGAACAGAACGTGAGAATACAATTTATTTTTTCGTTTATACAGTAAGCGGTTTCCATAGCATATTTTATGAAAATTTTCACATGAAATTTTTCACAAATGTTGCAAACAAGCGCACGGCACGCCAGAGGGTGAGCGGTTACCATACCTTACTATGATTCCCTCCCACTCTTCGGACGTCACACGGTTCCGTAATGCTCAATCATTCCTCTAGTTTCAGCAGCTTATCGTGCTGCAGTCCCGTAATCTGCAGTGTGCAAGCATTATATGTTGCCAGGTCCAGGATAGTTTGATGCGAAATTACTACCACCTTTTAGTACTATTGATTCCAAAGAGCGTTGTCAATATCCATCATACTGGGTACTTATGGACGTGGTTGGAAATATTCATTTTGGAACGATTAAGGTGACCTATCTCCATGTTGGCACAATGCATTTTAGTTAGAACATATACCATATAAACAATACTTTGATAATACACACCATTTTTATTCTATCCTTCATTTCCTTCGTATCCACAAACGTCGCATTCGCTACACCATTATCAATAATTTTTGGAAAATATGTTTTAAAATCTTTAGTAATAGTTTTCATTAACAAACTTTGTTTCTTTCCAATTTTAGGAGACCTAAAATTATTAAGATTATCATAAAAAAAATAACAGTACTTTAATAATTTTAATTTTACTCAAATGATTTATTCTTACTAAAATCATATAACGAATAACCTTTTATTCATTATTATTATCTACGCAAACTATCTGAATTTATGAAATAACTCTTATATAATATTATTTATTTACGTTCTCATAGCGTACAATATATATATTTTTTGTTTTATTACGGTATAGGATAGAATTTTTTTATTGTAAATATTACGTTAGTGTGACATTTGACTACAATTTTTTAGTGTAAGTAGAACCATACGGATATTTATATTTAAAGGTTAATGATAGTACAATGAAATAAGCTAAATATTAAACGAAATATTAAAGAAATGCTTTTAGGAGAGTATAGTCGGTGCTGAAATAAAATATAAATTGTTTTTGATTATACAAGTTGATGCCTCCCCTCCATGCCCTCGCACATCCCTTTGCGAATAATCCTGTAATTTTAAAAATCCACGTTTACAGATGAAACAAAAAAAACATTTTTCATCAATAACTCCTAAAAGATATGTCACGCTACGTATTTATACTTTAATTAATGCCAGTTTTTCTAGATTTTTTTTTTAAATAAACACACCTTTTTTTTTATTACAATAAAATAAACTTTATTGTAGACCACATATATAAGGAAAACATCAAAATGATTTTTATTTATTTTGGTTGTACAATGAGCGGTCTTACTGCTAACAGCAGTTTCTTCCAGGCAACCATGGGATGGACATGTGAATGTAGGGTGTACTACAGAATGGAGAGGGTTTTTAATTGAATAATAATATATTAATTCAGATACGCAAAAACATTGCTTTTATTAAAATATGTGTCTTACGGCGAAGTTGAATTGGTAACCACTTGAGTTTTGAGAGAAAATAGGAAACATGATCACATTTGCGTAGGCCGTATAGAAATCTTATGGTAAAGTTCTGAAGTCGCTCAAAGTTATTAAGATGCTCCTTGTTAATATCTAGATAGCTAACGTCCGCGTAGCCAAAGATAGACTGAAGAAGCAGTTGGACAAGAAATTAGTGAAGTGGAAGAAATTAGTGGCAGTCGGCAAGAAGTTACGTCATACACCTACAACGAACTTTTTATAAATTAGCTTCAAAAATGTTGTTGTGCTAAAATAGACGTGCTTCAATCGACTATAAAATTTTATGCTATTATTCGTGTTCACTTTTATATTTCGGCACAACAATAATGTTTTGTAACGATGTTGAAATTAATACATTTTTACTCGAGTAAAACTGATATAAATTTTATTACCCAATCTAAAGAATCTTTTTAACCGAATAACATTGTAATATTTGTGTTACCATTCATGACTTTCGATAAATGTTAGCATATACATATAATACAGTAACTAAGTTATTCCTACAAAAACTACATATATCGATGTCATCTAATCTATTCGAAATATTTTGTTCCCGTAAATATCGTAGATGTAATTTATGAGTCGAAACGAAAAAACAAAACCAATATTGAAAATTAATAATAAAAACTGAAGCTATATTTATATAAGTAACACCTTTAAACACTGAATTTACTCATATTACGAACGAAAAAAGCAAATTAAAATCACTTAATTCCCTTGAGAGTAACGAATCACGTTTTGTTACAAGCGCCTATTTAATTCTGAAACAGAAATATACGATAAGGTATACGAGATTTCAAGTTTATTTAACATTGAAAAAAATTTTAATTGTTGAAGAATATATACCTAATAGGGAATAAGGACCAAAGTAGAGTTGTTGAAATAATGAACATTTAACATGTTTATTGTATTAAAGTTTTCTTAGGGTTAAACGGCCTGTTAAAATAAATCCAAGGCACCGTAACATAACTCTTTTCTACAAAATGTTTTGATGATTCTTAATTTTTAGACGTTAATAATTTTAATTTAACGCTCAATAATCTTATGCAACAGTGAAACATAGTATCGTCTTACCTGCTAACGTAACTTCTGGAGTGGTTTGTAATTAACCGAGCCAGCATTGTTAAAGTGAAGTAACGAATTTTTTTTCTTTTCAATTAGAAAGATAAGTCACAAGTAAATAAAGCAGTGTAGTTACAATGACAACTCAACATAATATGCACCGAATTCCTTTAACCTCCGAACATCACTGTGAACGCAAGAAACGACGGGGAGAGGGAGGGGGGGGTTGAGATAGCGGGGGTGTAATTTGTTACAACGAAGTTTTATGCAACTTTAAGATAACTAAATATTACACAACCTCTATTAATGTGAGTTATAAT
>DWQX01007043.1:0-10572 GCA_018245475.1 Pharmacophagus antenor | reverse complement strand
GATAGTCGACCACAGAAACTGGCGGCATTCGTTCGCAAATGACGCCTGTAGCTCATGACAAAATTTGTGTCCTGTACCTGCGGAGCACTTCGGTCTTTACCCAAGAGAGGCGAGAATAGGAATCGATAGATCGACAGACGTTCACACCACGTGTTGAAAGGTCTTAGATAATATAATATAAAAGCTTTCAAGAGAATAGCGCTTCACGGCGTGTCTGAAGTATCAATTCAGCTTGTAAGATGACTACCTCTCGGATGTACCAGACCTCTGATGGCTATATTGGAAAATTGCAACGCTCTTTCGCAGAGCAAAATCTTGTGGGAGTTGATTTTTAATAAAACTTTACAAGATGTACTTGATCATGGATAGTGGAGATTTGATCTCCTTCACTTTTAGAGAACCAGTAAGTAATTATGGTATTTTTTTGTAGTGTTCGTTTACCTATTAAATATTTCTCCGTATAGGTGAGATTTACAATGGGTTTCTTCATTAATCTCAATAGATAATATTTATTTTACTAATTATGAGATCTCTACTGGAGTCACAGAATATATCACACCAGTTAATTACAAAATTAATATAAGTTTTGTAGCACAACTTGTGTACGTGATTTGAATCTTGATATATCTTTACCTTTAAACGTTTGTAACAATCATTAATCCGTTTATAAATCTAACATAGAAACAAAAATATCACGTAAATAGGTCATGCATTTCCGGCACGCATACGAAATAAGTAAAGCGGTATCGTTAAACACAAAGATATTTCCGAGTCGCTGGGCCGTGCCGGGGAATCGAAGGAATGCGCTCTAACTGCCTTGTGATATTTTATCACGAGCCGAAGGGAACTCAAGGATTCTTCTGTTTGTTCAAACAAACGAGCAACAGATACGGAAAGGAAATGTAAAACCGCTTTTATTTCACGTAGCGAAGCAATTCAAAGCTTTCGCGGGTAACAAAGGGGAGACGCAATAGTTGCTTTCAGCTTCAATATAACTACGCTATTTCACTTAATTTATTCAAAATTATATCGCGGGAGGGTAAGCCTTTAGTGAGAAACGCTTTGAGCAAACGACTCTCGCAAGGCATTTTGTTGAAGTTTAAGAATTTATTGAAAGTGTTTACTTACGTTTACTAAATTACTGTTGTGTTAAAAAAAAGGGTTAAAAAAATCAGTTAGAAATCTATTTACCCTTTGCTATTTTTTTAAAGAAGAAAACAATTTTTTTTAGAACAAACATAACAAAATAATGAACAATGTTAATATATATTCGATAATTTATGATTATTTTAGATTTGCAACCAAATTAAATCTTTGTATGAGTTATCCGCAATTAGGATATACATATATATATATTTCTTTCTATATTTCTTTTCTTTTCATATGTATATATATATGAAAAGAATGTTATATAAACAATATTTTAGAAGTTGAACCGATAAGCAGCAAATTACATTAAGTCGCGACACCAAAATTTCACGTTTCACACGTATTAGAGACATTTTTTGACGCTAAACATAAAAGACATTGAACGATGTCCACACACAATTGACTAAATGCACATTTCGTCAGCGAAATGTCATATATGCAAGCCGTACGATCGTTAACTTTATTATAAACAATATTTGTTTAGGCTCTCGCATACACTTGTATTGCGATGGGAACACCGGATTTGCATATTGGTTGCGCAAGCTGTCTTAATTTCGTCGTAATGTGTGGGAGGGGGAGACGGTACGACCGCGCCGGGTGGTATCGCCCACATGACACCGTTCCAATGCAATTTATTGTCTCAATCTGTACTGAGAGTGCCAACTCAACTCGCAATTTCACATGATGGAGTGCAATTGCCACGTCTATGTTCTAATTTAAAAGGTGAACACATAATTGATTACTGTTCTGTTTTTTGATTATACTCATAACCATCTGCGACATTGTAATTAATAGAAATAAATGACTTCATTTTATTGACGATAATAACTTGTTCAAATTTCTGTTTCTTTTTGGGTAATAAATTAATTTTACTTTTTTTTTTAAATTTCATATATGTAACTAAATTAACAATTTTGTCATTCTACTCTCTGATTATAAGAACGGAAAAAGTATACTCTTAAGTGACTTTGTAGTTAATTTCAATTTTATTTAATACAATATCATGGTTTACTGAGAACTAGGAGAACTAGAGCCTCACAGCTACTTTCCACTCTTAAAGAATATCCTGAGAAATGAGTTTCACTGCTTTATGAATGGGGATCCTAGGTACGTTTCGGCGCCCACGTGAGTAGTGCAATTTACACGGCAGTTAGGTTTTTTAGATCACGCCTAGCTAGCTACCAAACTCAATGGCAAGCTGCCGCCATAAAAACATTGTTGTGTTCCGACAGTCCTATAGGTGACAACCACAATATTCTGAGCAAACACGTTTTTCCATTTACGGCCAAATCTACTCACAAATCTACTCACCATCATGAAATGAAGTGAAGTGGTAGCCCATTGTTTATTAAGAACAAATGAAGTCGATATAACTACAATATAAATAATTCATTTCATTACAGGACTTATTTATTTAGTTACTTTAAGTATAGTTATAGAGATGTCAATTAAATAAATTTACAACTCCATATACTTAGCCTATTTTGAGACATGCAGTTATATTAAGTAAATTATTATAAAAAGAAACTAGTCAAACTATGTAAAAAAATTATTATTTAACCATTTATAATTTTTTGATTAAAATGGCTTATCATTACAGTCTTTTAATTTCGCAGATATTTTGTTAAATATTCTTTGTCTTCAGTTCTTAGTCAATGCACGTCTCGTGATGTATTTTATAAAGCCACAAAACCCAACCAGTCGATAAGAAGTTTACACACTTGAGCTCATTGTTTTGTAGCATAAAATGGGTGAAAAATACCGATACTCACCCAAAGGACTTTTATTTTTCACGAGGACAGTGTCCTTCTAACTTAAATACAGTTATGTTAGCATACTGTTATTTTGCCGCAGAGATACACGCTGCGATTGTACAATTGAATTTCGTATTTTACTGGCGAGAGGAATCTGTTAGTATTATCAAAGTGCCGCATGCATACGCTTAAGCCAGTATCATAAAATAAATTCACAAGAAAAAAAAACAAACACTATATTTTTTTACTCTATTACTTTTCAGAGACTGATTCATGAAAGAATGTATTAAAGTGAGCCAGGTATATCACGTTTTATATAAATATAGATAGTCCTATTGTTCTGTCGAATAAATCCACCTCGAGTGTAATAAATAGATGACAGAGTTAATCGAAGAACGTCGTTTTATTTTTTTTTGTAAACTATTCGCGCAATTCTCGACCCGGCCGGTGTCACTGGAACCTGCGGAACGACTAAGATGCAATAAAAATACCTCCCGGGGGTCAATCAGGTTAAGTGTTGTGTCCGGCGTCGAGTGTCCCCAAATAATGTATACTCGAGATTTATATTTAGGAGAGCTTAGGAATAGCTGGAATAAGTGGCGTAGTCAACGCTACAAGGCAGAGTTTTTACATACCTTTGTTTGCCTTAGAACGGTGTTCAGGGTTCTAAAGATACTTTCCTTACTATTTAGATAATACAAAATATTGTTAACGAAAAATATATCAAATTAATTCAGGAAAATATTAAAAACAATTATAAAGTTCACTAAACGAATTTTCTGCAATTTATGGCAGTAAAGAAAAATGTGTTGTTTCATTAAATAAGTAAAAAAAATACGATACGTCGGTAATTTATGATTTCTCACTTTTGGCAAATCACTGATTATGTTAAAAAAAATAATTAAAAAACTAAATTATAAACTTTAATAGTTTATATTATGTCTGACTGGCTCCGTGGCGCAGTGGTATACCCGCTTGCCTTGTAACGCGGAGGTCCCGGGTTCGATTCCCGGGTCACATGAGTAGTAGAGTCTGAATGGGGTGGTAGAGTTTCCCGAACTCATCTGACTAGCAGCTATCCACTCTCATTGTCTATCTGCCGCCATAACAGTATTGTTGTTTTCTGGCAGTAATATATGTGAGAGCCGGACGTAATCTGGGCGCACACGCGTCACCATCTATAGCCTCACTGTTACTTAACATCACGTGAAATCGAGGCCAAGTGTTAGCCCATAACCGACAAAAGAAAACATGAATATAATAATGACAATAAACAATTATATTATTGCTCTTTTTAATCACTGAAGAACTTTAATAATCACGTATTAATTTTTCCTTTTATACTTTCCGATTGTCCATGATATTCATTCATTCAATTTTCGAAAAATAAAGAAAAAAATACAATTCATTTTGTGAAATCTAAGAATTAATTTGGGGAATTTATTGTTTTTGATCATCGCAAGGACGTCTGTCTGCAGACGATCCCGATACGTGTATTCGAATTTCATAGATCGTTGAAAATGGAAAAAAAAATACATAAAAAAATTCTTACCGATGTGTTTTAGATTTGTTAATATATCAAAAAGTAAATATTAGACAAAATTTTTAATTATATCTTTCAGATGTTTAGACTTTTGTATTTTGGAAAATTTAAATGAGTTCTCTTTTCAAATGTATAAAATTTTCTTTAATAATACTTTTTACAATAAAAGTAGGAACGTCGTCAATTCTCCTCTCATAAATATACTACTCAAGCGTTTTTTAATACATTTTAAGAATAGTGTAAAAAAAATACACTAGACGTTTAGACTGGTCTTAACAAAGTTTTAATAAGGAGCGTCATTCAGTGAGCGTTACTCGCGCTTGACCGGTTTTACTTCGTACTAACATCTCGCGGCGTTTCGAATTAATAGCGAGAAATTTAATTGAAACGTCTTTGCTGCAATATTAATAGATGATATATTTAACATTTAACTAGGAACATCTCTGAACACTTGTAACTTATCCAGAGGATTTTCCATTTAAAAAGATTTTTTTCCTTTGAATATTTCATATAATTGTAATATTATAATTATTTTAATACACTTTAGAAAATTCCGTAATTTTTTTAATTATCAAAGCAACGTTTATTAATGTAAATAATAACAATCATTTAAATTTTAAATAGAGTATAATAATTACCAAAAGACAATTGAATGAACCCTAAGATAGCAAGTAAATTAATTAAGAAAATACGCTTTCGTTTAAACATTGAAGATTGAAGTAACTTTAGAAATTTCAAAATCTAAGGTGTAAGACGTCTCGGGAAAAGGATTAAAATGTTTTATTTATAAACGCTAGATGTCTGCACCTTACCGACAGATGTAGGCGTTATGAATGCAATATATAATGGTGTTTAAAGTGAAAACTCATTTGATGCAATTCTCTCTTGGTCTTTAAAAAGTTATTTAATTAAGTATACGTTGTATTATATAAATTGTAGATATAAATAAATAAGATGGTATATAGGTAAAAAATATACAATGATTTCTTCAGGTAATCTTAAATGAAGGTCAACAATGTAGTTCCGATGTAAATATATTTAACAAAACAGTAGTTTTTGTTGTATTTTGTAAATTTAATTTCGTGTATTGTTATTTTATATTTCATAGTACAGATATATATGACGTTAATAAAACCTAATCATATTTATCTACATTTATATTGGTTACGTGCAACATACTTTAATTTTTTTCACTATTAATCTTGGTTATATTAAAAAAATTACCGTCGCACGTACACGCCGTATACGTATACGACGAAAAGTTGTGTCACCGAGAAATTTATGAATCTGTAAGATAGTTGTCACTGATATATATAAAATCTGTGATATGAGAATAAAACATTTAGTAGGTATACATAGTTATTACATTGAAATATATAATTTAGATATTAAAATTTGGTTCTTAAAACTAATGTATTAGAGTCTGTTTGAATTTCCATTATTTATTTGAAAACTAGCTGTGTTTTTCAATATACATCGCGGTAAATATTCCGTGTTCGATTAAGAGAGTTCTTATTTTGTACATAAATAAACGCATAAGTACGTATAAAATATTTTGACCTACATAAATCATAACGCAATCAAATTTCCTGAAATGTTATTTTACAACTACAGTGTCCATTTTACTTTTCTGGCACCAAAATTTTATTTATATATTTTTTTTATTTATTTATACCATCAACAGAGATTACAACATCGAACTAATATAAGTATACATGTGCATATGGTTATATTCTCATTGCATGTTTAATAACAGATGGACACAATATGAGTGTGTGTGATATTTATACTATAAATGTGGCTATATGCCTAGCTTACTGTATAAATGCACTGGCGGATGGCTGTGCAGGAGGGGAGGCGGCGCTAATTGGAAATACATGAGAATTTGCATTTTACTTTGTCTCCCGAACTCCCACCGGAGTGACGTCTCGACGAAGATTCCTTTGTCGAAGTCTGCTTAGTTCTATACCCGTAGGTACATTTGCGATAGGAGACAATCAAGATACGTATAATTTTATTTTCTGTAAGCGCCTAATGCGTCTTCCATCTGTCAACAATAACTATTTTCAAATTAATATTAGTTGTATATTTTAATATATTTTATTATTTATAAAGAATAACATTAATTACAACTTATTGCTAGGATTATATTCGACTAAGATAAATTATTTAAAATGTTGTAATTTTTATAAACAAAATGAACGAGAATACACATTAAATGCTGGTAATAAAAAAATGAATTAATTATATTCATAATTTGAAAAAAAATGTAGAAGAAATTTTCAAAGTTACTGTTTATTTCCAAAGATGTATCGAGATCAAAGTTATAATTTGTATTACAAGCGAAAGAAAAGTTAATACTACATAGAATGAAAATAAACATTTTTTTTCAAAAGATGGTATTTATAAACAACCTTCTTAACTTCTTAACATGAAAATGGTTTTCATATTATTTTTATTTAGTATCTACGTTCAGGTTGTATAAATGAGTTTGAATATTAAAAACGATTATTTGAAATCGTTTTCAAATAAATTCTTCCTGGTTGATACAACCAAGAACATTATCTAAAATTTCATCACAAAATCTTTCATGATTTGAAAAGGAATTAATTCTATGCCATCTGTTTAAAAGATTTTTCGTCTGTCGTTTTGACATTCAATAAGTATAACCAATATAAACGCGCTAAAAGAAAGTTCTGCAGAATATCATAAATACATTTACATAGACATTTGAGGATGGTGTACACGAAAAACAAACAAAGTATTAAGAAAACCCCTTTGAACTCACCTCAGCATAATGGAAACATGTTTTGTTGTTTAAGTCTATTAGGTAACCAGATCTATTTTGCCGCTAGTTGTTTAGTCTAATGTTCGATCTTACCTTTGAAGAAAATGTTAAAAGTCAATGCATTACGTAAACAGACAATCCATTGGTACAATATATGCATTATATCTTATTATTATTTTTTAAATTGTTGATTTGAAATATGATATCGTTAATCAAAAATTTTTTAATGAGAATTGGCCACCTCTGTGTGAGTATTGATGTTTCTGTTGAAAGATGTTAATATTAAGTAATCATACATTTCTTCTTTAATGTAGAGGAAAAAAAATATGTTGAATCAATTATCATAATAAAGGTTATTCATAGATGATAAACAAACCTCTTAAATTGAACATTTTAAATACTTACCCAGATAAAAAATTATAAATTTAATTTCATGATGTATTTATATTTGAAAAGATGGGAAAACTAATCAGGCCACATATGCACTTAATGGATTTCGTGTGTTTAAAAAATTCATCTAGTTCACGTTTCGCGAGAGCGTTTTATTTATGCAGAGCCGGCGTTAGACAGGTGATGCCGCTCTTAAATTTGCTTACGAGGATTGTGATCTGCTTTAATTTATCCTTAATGGGTTTCGAACGAGCCGCGAGTGCGCGCATGATTGCCAGACTCCCCCGGGAACGAGTTTAAGTCCAATGTTTTCACTTAAATATTTAACGGATCATATATTTAGTAATATAATGTAATTGTTTACTTTTAGAACTACACGATGTAGATTCGGATAGCACTGATTGATGCTATTATGCGGTTTATCGTAAAATCACAGCTGTCTTCTGCCAGAACTTGCGACGCTGTCCTAGCCGATGAGGGTGTCCAAAGACTGACGGTGTTGGAGCAAGTTGGTTTGTAATAACTTTTCACACTACTCACACAAAAGGGTAAGCATAAGGTTACTGCACTTAGTTGTTATTGAAAATGTAAGAAATAAAACTAAGTAAATAGTAAATAGTTGAAAATTTTCTACAAGAAATTAACACCTATGTCTTTTTACAATAAAAAACTCCAGCTGATTAAGAGACGCCAGAGAGTTCTTTCTATTATGACACCGAAAATCAATTTTGAATTCTAAAATGGCATACCTAAAAAGGTAAGCGGCAATGTAAACTGTCTGACTGATCATGAAATTGTATGCATCGTCACTAAACAAAAGCTTCGTCCCAAAATAATGCGCAATAAATGAAGGAGAGAGCTTCTGTTACTAGGTAAATGTCGCAAAAATTTCATAATTATACTCGATCTATGCTTCTTTTTTGTTTACGGTTTCTTAGTAATGAAACTGTTTTTTCAGTTGCGTTTTATTAAAGGATAAACTGTACAAGTTTAAACGTCTCTTTCGTCTAAATCTTGTGTCGTATGTTAATTGCCAACGATTCTTCTTTAATGGTACTCGTGGAAACGGAACAAGTAAATAGAAAACATTATTTTTTTCATAATGCCAAAATGCTTATGGGGAGAAACTGAGACGATATTGTATATTATTATTTTATGTTTATTAATTATGTTGAAGTATAAACGAATGGACTGAAATAAAGCAAGTATTTTTACGTAACAATTGCTTATTGCTACAGTTCTCCCACGAAACATCTTTGATTAAATAACTGAGATCTAATATATATATATATGAATTAACGTATACAAAGAGGAGTATGTCTACATATCATATAAAGTATGTAAACCATCCAAGTAAAGTGACGTCATTATGTCCTTCACCGGTAGCGGACGACGTGTGTCATTTATCTTGGCAGCGTATGCATTCCCTAAACGGTGGCTTAATATTCAATTTTTTACTTAATTGTGTTCATATAACGCTCCCTAAGAGATTAATGGAGTGGGTCTCGTTCACCCTTATGCTAAAAAATTACGTCAAAGGGTCTCTTCGTATCATACCGTCGTTAGTATCGCAAAAACCATTACTCATAGGCAAAACAAATCTGTTTTGAATCGAACGTGACACGCGTGTTTACTTCCGATGTCGTTTAGTGCGAACACATTTTAATGATACAGTATAAACTATACATAGTTTACTTATACTATTCACAAATTAAAAAAAAATCGCCTTAAACCTCATTAGTTTATAAGTTTTATTCTCGTCGGTGGTCCATAAAAGTACTTGTCGATCCGATAGCGAATTTATGAGTGAATATATAAATCTTATGACTTATTTTTAGTGTAGTATATATACAGTCATATTGAACAGACTGATAAAAGTAAAACTGACCTACTGCATTCAAACTGTATCGTGTACATACGTGTGATATCGTTTAATGGCACTGTGGCTTGAAAAATTAGCGTGTAAAAAAAATTTAATATTTTAGCACAATTACATGCTGAGTAAACATCTTAATTAGCATCCGGTGAACGAACGCTTCACCCCTCGATTCTTTATATAAAAATGAGGCTTTAAACGTGACAGCGGTGTCTTCTATTACGTACTAAGTTAGGAACACAACTAACTTCACAGCGACGGCTTTTATATCTTTTCTGACAAATATATTTTTTTTAATTTCTGATGTAAGACAGCATTAAGCTTTCTGATAAAAAGCTCTATTGAAATTAAATGGAATTCTTTGAAGTAATCAAATGAATAATAATTTTGATTACTTTTAAAGTTTTAATTAACGACTATTGAAAATTCTCATAATAATTTTTAGGTTTAAAGTGTACCTTCGTTGTAATTGATTTTCAAACAATGAAATTAACAATTGAAATTTACATTATTATATGAGATTTTTAATTAAAACTTATGCTCGGTGGACCTATGGCTTAAACAAATGATTCAGTTAGAATTTTTTTACGATTGTTCGTTCACATTATACCAATTCTACTGCCTTGGTTTCAAAAGTCTATGGACTGTCAATGCTTAAAAATTTGTTACTTTAAAATTTTAGTGTAAATACTTAAATATTAAAAAAATGTTCGTCCTTAACACAAATTATGAATCTGTATTATTTATTGAATATTACTGGAGACAATCAAGACACTTTTTACCACAGATTTTACACTTGTACTGCATATTTTTTGAATGTCCCCGCGTCACAGTAGTTTTACGGCCTGCCTTGTAACCTGGGTTTCATTCCCCGGGCCGGAGGAGTAGTGGAGTCTGGATTATAGAGGAGTTATCGAACCCGCTTGGCTGCTTACCACCCTCATTATCAATCTGTCGTTCTAACAGCATTGCTGTGCTCTGGCAGACATACACGTGAGAGCCAGAAGTATTCTAGGTGAACAAGTTTCAATATATACGGCCCCATTGTCACTTAATATCAGGTGAAATTGAA
>DWQX01007042.1:0-10573 GCA_018245475.1 Pharmacophagus antenor | reverse complement strand
TAAGTGACAACAATGTTGTATACGGTGTAACGTGTGCGCCAGAATACTTCTATAATATGTATATAACTGCCAGAATAAAGCAACACTGTTATGGCGGCAGATTGACATTGAGTGTGTAGCAAGCGAGGCTCGATTGAAAAATTCTATCGACATCAGAACCCCAGTATTCATGTTGCCCCAGAATCGCACCTGTGACCCACGTATGCAAAAGCGATAATTTCACTGCGCCATAGAGGCATTTATGTGTCATTAAAATTAGTTGCTGTTTAACAGGTAATAAATTATTAAAAAAATATCCCTAAATATCATTTTTGACAACCCTACAGGTGTGGATATAGAGGCGACAATAGTCGGTGAGATAGTGCGCCTGCACACGGAGCACATGGGCGGGCCGAGCGCGCGCTGAGTGTCGCGCGGCCGCCTGCACCGCCTGTACCTCACCACGGACTAGGCCGGCGGCCGCGATAATGCGCCCTGACGACAACCCCACACGGTTGATTTTACTTTGATTTGAACTCTCGTATAAACGTCGACCTCTCGGTGTGATCTTCGTTGTGTATTTATTTTTGTTAATGTTTTCGATTATGACACTTATGCGGTTTTAATAAGGTATATATTTTCTTGTGCTTTTGAATGTGGTATTATTGTCGGATAGATTGCTCTTGCTGTTATTATTTTTAACCTTATGGGGTATTATGAAAACTATGTTTAATTTTTAATATTACTGGTGTGAATCTTTTGAAATACATTAAGTCTGCATTTTTTTCGGATTGTAATCATAATAAGATGTAATTTCGGTCTTATCACATTAATTTAGGATATAATTTCAATCGCACCTTTTACAGTTGTTTATTTTTCACTACAATTCGGGTGGTACTCGATAACGTGGTTTGTCGTAGGCTATTATTAGGCGTTTGTTCACATGCATGTATTGGTGTCTTGTTATCTATAGAATAAAGGTTTGTAATGTGTTCGAGCTTAAGAGTAAATGGCTGAAAATCTATAACAAAAACGAAAACAAGAAAAAAAACTCGTTGGAAATTATTTTATTACAGTTATAACAGTATGTTGACTATTACCAAGCGATTATCGTCTTTAAAACTATAGTATTTAGCTTCAATTTGATTCGTATTCCGTGACTGTCTTTTTGACTGATGTTCTTATACGGATGTCCTAAAATTATAATGCGTGATCGTGTTCTCTATGTGCCCCCATAGATTAACGTGTAGATTTTATATGTCTATATGAAAGTTGAGAAAAATAATATATCGAATTGTATCATTGTTATATAGGATTTATCTTAAACATTGTAGAATTGTAATCATAGCTTGGTTTAAACCTTAGAATAATACTTGATCTCAATCCATAGATTTTAAGAAGGAGCAATTATATTAAAGCAACAGCATTTCAGCTATACAATGTTGTGTGCAAGTTTTTTTCTATTATTTTTTTTTTTATATATTTTTATGTACACTTTCGATCACGTTATTACTATACCACTTTAAAAGTCATCCTAACATTGTAGTATTTTCACAATATCATTGTCCACTGATCATATTGAGGAAAGTTGAGAATAGCGAGAAATTAAACACATTCATATCATATTAATATTTATCTCTGCTCAACCCTAAGGTAGACAGGTAGAATATGCGATTTGGCATTAAGTCCACCTTATGTACAAATTTGTGCATGAAAGCTTTTAAATAAATATCAATCAAATTACCATTAAATCAACGTAACAATTCTCTTTGAACCTCGTTCCTAACGCATTCGTGTTCATTTAATTTAGTATAACATTTCTTTCCTATTGCTATCTCTTTCACTTTGCTAATTTCTTTTCTCACCACAACATTCTTCTCTTCTCAACTCCGAAGGTAGACTGGAAAAGAATGAAATTTGACACAAGTCCAAAATAGTACAATATCGTGCATTAAATCTTTAAATACATAAATCTATCGTAACGCAATAAATGTCTTCATATCAAATTTAGAGCAATTAGAAGATGGTAAACAAAATCTTATCAGTGTTTTCTACTATGGGATGATCTCCGACGATGAAATAGACAAACGCATAATACAGCATCATTATACGATGTAATTTTCCCATTTTTTATCTTTATTTTCGTTTTTAGACTTTGAAACCTATTTCAAGTTATGAATGTTAATACATGTTTTTGCTTAAATAGGATACGGCGGGTTTTTCAGGCTTGACAAAGCCAAAAGGCCATGATTACATCTGCTTTAATAGGATCATCCTTATTTATCCTTACCGGACGATCTTTCATCGAAATGCTCCTTTCAATTTGTGTAACGCTTCAAGTAAGGTTACACAAAGAGGTTCGCTCTATGCCCTATTGTTCTAAGGTTTAATACATTTATGTTTAAATGATAAGTATTATTTATAAGCGGTGAAAATGTTTTAACTCTCAGTGTTTATGGAAGATAGTTACATATCATTATGATTCTTTTTATAATTAATGTATCATCGATATTGTCTATGTTTATATTTTGGCTGTCGCAATTGAGAGCTGTCATTTTAAAATATACTTTTAATGGGACTTGGAAGATGATTAAAGGACTTCTGTGTTAAACAAATTAAATTGTTTGATTAATCGAAAACTTGCAAACTTTACGTGCTACCTTATATGTAAAGACGAAGAACTTATCATGGGTACCGGGCAGATATCACTTTTTTATAGTTAGAGTACGCAAACAAGCGAACAATTAACGTGTTGGAGACTGATCACTTTTGCCTATAGACAGCCGAATCATTCGGGTAGGAGTGAGGAAGCTACTCTTTTCTTTAGAACTTCCATCAGGATAAAGGTAAACGAGTATATGGTGACGCTAAGTTCTTAATAAACATGCCCAGTTTTCTACAACAACGATACATTAGATTTTGTGTCATTAAGCACATATTGTTCTCCGAACTGTATAGCAGTTAAGTTTATACAAACGCATGTAAGTGCCTCCAAGATTGTGGGATTTATATTTTTATGGATATCAAATTATGACAAATAATGGATTGAAAAGGGCCTACTGTAATATTGTCCATTTCGGAATGTGCCTTTATTCTTGAAAAGCAAGCGAAAAAGAAATATATTGTTAATTTTTCTATGTACCTTATTTCCAGGCAAAATTAACTATGGTCAGAACGAATGAAAATATTTGGATTTGATAAATAGATCTATTTAGTTTTCTTTTTTATCTTCAACGGGTTAACATCTTTATTTTACTTAATGTTAAGCGACAATATAAACGTATATGGTGAGGCGTATACGCCGAGAATACACTGACACTCATGTGCATGATTGCCGGCACATAGCAACGCTAAAACTAGGTAAGCGAATTCGAAAAAAAAATTTACCTGGCCTCAGAATCGAACCAAACACCTCGGTGTAATAATGCGGCCAGTTAACCACGCGCCTTAGAGGAAGTTATATGGTGTGGCAACTTTTGGCGCTACCTGTGATTATTTACAAGCATCTTACGTTCAAATGCAATAAATGCAGAACAATGAAAGGAAACTAACCAAAGATAAAGGCCGACCTTTGCCAATTGTGACTGCATTATTCGTTTGATAAAATATTTTAATCAGCGCTGTTATTGCGTTATTATGACCAAAAAGACACGGAATATCTTGCGTCTTGTAGAAATGCAACATTTTTAATTTATCTTGCATACTTAATTGTATAATGTGTTGCTCAGTGGAGGTACCGACAGACATAGATACTACAGTAGAGGCGTTCAATTCGTATAAACGATTTGTAATAAGTCCTATATTTTTTTTATTTGTTACGAGTTCTTCATAAGTACGTGGGAAAACTAATTTTTGCCGAAATGCTAATTTTATTGATAAATTATTACTCTATGTTCAAGTTTGAAAAAAAAACGATAGTCGGTCTGTCGTTTTGAACCATAGAGTATATAAATCATTGATAAAGAGATTTACGCAAAAGCGAAAAAAGAGGTTATCGCGTCACGATTAGGTACAGAATAAAACAATGATATTTAACGATAGTTTTCGTTAAGAGGTCAGTCACCGATACAGCGATGTGATTTTTTTTTTCCCGTTGGAGGCTATTTGCTTCCAACGTTTCCATAATTCCCTTGACATGACCATCAAGGACTTTGTTGTACAATCTATTTTTGCGTACCCATTTACATTATCTTGCTATGTGTAAAATGTGTCGTTGTTTTTACCTTTCTTCTTTGTTACAGTTTATAAATCTTATCCTTATGTCTTATTCTGTCTTAACCTTTCTACACTATTTACTTTTTAAATCTTTATTTCTTTTGATCATTCTTCATGCTATAATTTTAGAAAACTTAAAATCTGTTACGTGTATACTTAGCAGCTATGTCATTGTAGTCGTTTTGATAAACGCACATTTAATTTAAATAAAAAAATGATATAAGTTACATTGAAATGATCGTAACGCTGAGGCCAAATGAATCGAAAAAAATATATATATTCGTTTCATAATGAAAATGTGGGTATTTTTATCTTAATGCGAGAGGCTTAACTCAATAATTTTTGGTTTGTATAACTATTCAACAAGTTTCTTTGAGTAACTCCGTGACTTTATAAAACAAAAATATAGTTCGTATTAATTTCCGTTTCTTTTAATCGCAAATAATACGACTAAATTAAAATCTCGACATGTTTCGTCGTTACACGTGGCATCTACCAATGTTACGGGTTCGACAGCTCGACGTACAACATCTTCGTCATCTTCGACTTAGCGCTCTTTCTATATGAATCTACTCGATGAAAATCCTATAAACACCGAGTTTAAACTCGAATTTTTTTATCAGACTATACTAGTGTAATAGAGGCTAACACGTGACCTCAATTTAAGCTAATGATAACTTACAATGAGGCCGCAGATGGTGAAACGTGCTCGCCAAGAATAATTCTAACTCACACATATGTGACTGTCAGAAAACAGCAATGCTGTTATAGCGGCAGATTGACATTAAGAGTGGTAACTAGTACCAGCGGTTCGTAAAAATACAAACTCCACTATTCATATGACATTATCAAACCCGAGACCTCCACGTTTTTAAATCACTGCTCCATGAACACAGTCCATTGTCTTATGACATGTTTTTAGACAATGTTTAAAGCTGAACTACATCCTGCCTTTTCTTAATGTACTTCTACACAAGGATGTATGCACACTTCAGTCATGATTATAAAAAAAATGCTAGTCATAGTTACCACATCTAAACCTTGAAAGAGTGCTCGTTATAATAAGTTTTAACAAAACGGACGGACATACAACTAGTAATAAATATCTAAATTCAGGAGCATTGTATAAACTTTCTAGATAAGCGTGAATAAACATAACACACCACTTCCATTCATTACGATAACACAATTTAACAATTGATGTGTGCGTTAATTAATATTTACAATAATGTAATATATAATAGGATGTTTATAGATTTTTTATTCGAACTATTAAAACTTTTCTTTGTTTCCGTTTCCACAAATTTTGCATTTTATCAATTTTTTTTTTCTTGTTCGTCCCTTTTTTGGGAACAGACTAAGGTTTTAACATCATGCTGCCTCGTCTAACCTTGTTAAAAATGTTTTAAAATATTTTCTTCTTTGTGTGGTTGCAAAATATTAATTTTTATTACCGTTATACGTACAAATATGTATTTACATTGTAGTTAATATATGAAATACCTTAAATTATTAATATCATTATTTCATAAAAGAGCTGTCCATGTTCAACAAAATTTTACATGAAATATTTAATACGTGACAATTCTCAACTTGTTATTATTAAAGTACTATCGAAACCAGTAAATACGCAATTACAATCGCTTTCAATACAAATTGTGCATACGCAGCCCTGTTTAGAAATTGCGAGACCTTTAAAGATAAAACATAATGAAATCTGTGCGCGCGTTCTCGCGCAAAACAATAAACGTCAAGGCAATATCTGTCATTCTAGGTACGGTAATGTCACAGATTGAAATATCACTGCAATGGCCTTACGTCAAACTGTTGTTTACAGCAAACAGTAATAAAAGGCGGCACGGGTCACCGAGACACACCCTTCCACGTGCCAACTCACACGACGTTGAAATTCCATTACGTAAGAACGGATAAAAATTGCGAACTGTCATTGAATTATAAACAGATTAAAATTTGTAAATATTACAGGTAGTAAATACAACCACTATCTTACATTACGTCTAAACAAACAATTATTAAGACCGTACATATAAATAATTAAAAAATGTTTGTCATTCCATAATGTTTTTAAATAACGTAATTTAATCGGCTTAAGATTTCTCAGTACAGCCTGTTTATCATTGTAAGTTCGTTTATTTTTAATTTTATTGTTGTGCAAGACATGATAACTGTTTGACACAGGAACGAATTTTTTAATAATTCTTTTAAGTTACATATATAGCAGAAACTTTCTCTGCAGTGAGATTTTAGTCTGGGTTTATTTCTTACCCGTAGAGAGTCCATATATGGAAATTTCCTTTTAAATCTTAAAATATTTTTCGATTTTAAATATATTGGTGTAGTCTCTTATCTTAACAAAATGAATACGTAAAGAAATATTTTATTTCATAATTTTTTTTTGTGTTGCTGAAACAAAAAAACTTATAATGAATATACACTCCTACTGTCGAATTTTCCTTTCAATCGTGAGCGAGATTGGTAATACCATAGAGCTGGTAATAGTGCCGGGTAGTGGCGATTAGTATAACGTTTAAAGCAAAAGTAAATTATCATTGTACAAAAAAAAACTACTTCAAAATAGTCTGAGGATATCTGTAATATTTGCCTACCTCGTAGTAGACGAATTGTAAAGCAGCGACAAAAAATAAAATCGAAAATAATATTTATCTATGACGAGGCGGTACGGTGTTAGATATTAGCCTGTTCCGAAAAAAGGAACAAAAAGAAAAAAAAATGAATGTCAGGCGAATTCGCGGGCGCGTCTTATTCCGTCGTTTGATATCTCCTTGCACTGTCGCACTGCACGTGCTTGTTTGTTTGTTGACGTTTATTTTATTAATCATCGTCAAGTGACATCGGCCCCTGTGCTATCACAATGTAATGCCCTTATCAGTAATTTCTGCATTCGAAAGCAAGACATCGATTCTTCCTCCACTAATGTATTCTATCCTTTCTCTGCGCGTGGTATGTTTTTTTATTAAATATTAGGAGTAATCCCTCACCAGTATGTAAGCCAAATTTTTTCTGTATGGATTCAGAGAATAAAAAGTTTCATCTTCCTCCCCCCCCTACTCTTCTTTGGAGGGGAAATTTCGAAAAACTATTCTTAGTGAATAGTATATATACATCGAAAAGAACACACATTCCAAATTTCATGTATCTAGGACCAGCGCTTTAGACTGGGCGTTAATATATGGGCTAATGACTCAGGACATTGAATTTTATATATATATATTTATACATATAATATGGCAATAACAAATGTTTGATTGCCTGTGTGGTTTACCGTTGCTCTTGTACTATCTCGGATTCGATTTTCAGAACCACATCAGCAGTGGGCTATGAATGGTGGTAAGGTTTTATCGAAACCGCATGGGTAGCTACCATTCTTAACGTTAGCCTGCCACCACAACAGCGTCGCTGTTTCTTCATTCATAAACGTGGGTGCCATGTTCTGGGCGAGCACGCTTAACCAGATACTGCTTCGTCGTCACTTAACATCGTGTGAATATAACTAATATGACAATAAACACTGCAGCGTGTGTACCACGTGTTTCCTTATCAACATTACATCTTCCCACAATCAGCATCGTCCATTACTGACTATAAATAACGAAGTGTATATATTTATAGCGCTATCTCGGCTGCGCGATACGGTGTATAGCACATTCATTTCGCGCTTAAACAATATTTGGCAATGTCAAGTATATTCGCAAACGTCGTCCAAGGTTAAAAAACAGGGCGTCATGCTACGGCTAAAAACATTGGGAACGGGCGCAGCACAAGATAGCCGCTTTCAAAGGCCTCAAACATGTCAAGTTCCGAATGATCTGATAACCGTAAAAATAAAATTCTTATTGAAGTTAATTTTATTACCAAGCGAAAGAATTTCGTTCAAATACATATGTAATTTGTTTTACCGTTCGTGACTTTTGATAAAATTACGCGTTAAAAAAAAAATTGTATCGAACCACGCTAATCGTGCAAACACTGCGTATGTGAAATTCGGAAAAAAAATTATAAATATCACCTAGATACCAAATAAACTGCCACATTACCGGAATTTTCCACGGGGTCGACGATAAGTTAGAAAGTAAAGTAATGTATTTAAAAATAAATAAATTTTAAATAACAAAAGTTCTGTGGCCTCAACACATACTCATACTTCTCTTTAACGGCTAAGTCATACCTGGACGGAGACACTAACCCCGGTAGACGGGACCAATCCTCCGTTCGCACAACGAACGATAAAGCCAAACTCCGTTCTAACGAAAAAAATATCGACAATGAATTGATTGATCCCTGCCGTAGTATAAACATTCCATGATAAATTACGATAGGGATATCAGATCATAAAATCCCTTCTTCAGTTCTATCTAAACTCAAATTAAAAATTTCTTAATTGAATCAAGGCTAGCTATACAATGTCTTTCTGCCGCAACGACAGAATTTTGTTCGGGCAGTCGTACAAGTGATAGCTTAAGTATTCTGAGCGATATTTCGCCATAAACGACCTCATCGTCACTTAACATTAGTGTAGCCGATCACCAATAAAAAAAGTTGATTTATCCTATATATATATATATATCTGATTAAAAACTGAAAGGATAACAAACGAACACACAAACCTACGGCAAAACTAAGTTTTAACGTTACTGATACGCAATTACTAACTACATTTGTTTTTAAATTGTTAAAATTAAAGTTATACAGTCGACATCTTGCATCATGAATATATTTACCGTTATTACACAATAACCTTTATTATCTTCATAATCATATTGTGCCTGGAATAATACTCTAAAGTGTGTTTTATTTTTAAATAAACATCTTGTCCGACCAATCCGCACTCACGGACGATGATACGCCTCTTCGTTGAATGTCGTGCGATTGGTTGAAATTGAAGTTCGGCTGATGTGTTATTCATTTTTCTAATCGCAATGTTGTTTTGAGCGATAGCGTCGTGTCCGCGGGGAGCCTACGCCCTTATCGTAAGTTACTATCGCATCTACAATGTGCTAACTTACGTTTGGCTTCAATCTTACAATCGGTTCACATGATCGCGTAGGCCGTACTCGTGATGTGTGCCCGACCAGAACAATGACTCTTCTGTTGAGAGTTAAATAGTCTCCTAAGTTTTTTTGTTGTCGATCACTAGGGTGTGTGATTTTTGTAGGACTTACCTGATATAAATATTTTTAATTGCCCAACTTGATAATATGATCATGAATTTATATCTCGTAGACTTTCATCGTTTAGCAAAGATACGGACCCCTAGCGAGTCGCCGTCGAACGCTGGGAGCCGATGTAGACCGCTTTGGGTATCATAGTGCCCTAAAATGGCGGTACCGCACCCTAGTGGGCGCTGGGTTTTTTTTTATGGAGGTGGTATTGGGTCCATAGGCAAATGGGGGGTGTTATATGTCAAAGAGACGACTGCGGCGTATCTAAATAATTAGATATTTAATATAATAAACTAATAAAGCTTAATATATATATATATATTGTTAAGGGGACGGTAGTCTATAGATTGGTAATCTACGGTCTAGGTGTATTATGACCAAACTAGTCGGGCGGGTTCGAAAAAATTCTTACTCTATCCAAGGTCTACTAACGCGGCGTCCTGGTGCGTGTCTGCAGGTCAAACCCAAGCACTTATATACGCGTCTATATTAAAAAAATATCATAACATGATGTGATTTTTTCCATTTCCTTTTTTTATTTTTTTATTTTGTGGTTGTGCTTAATCCGAGTTGTGATTATGATTTGTTAATTTTAATGCACTATATTTCTTAAATGTGTTATGCCGGACATTCAGGCTTGTGTGGGAGTACTGTCGGACTTAAACTCTTTCGACCGCTTCTTTAGCTTAGTGGTTTAACAATCTCTTATCTAGTTTTGAATATTGTGTTTTATGAACCCGCTCAGCTAGCCTAGGTAATTAATTAAATTGCACGTATGGCTAGAACGTACTAGATCCTTCAACAAGTCTCGCATCTTTATGTTGTGAGGAAATACTATAAGTGGTAAAGACTGATTTGACCGAACCCGCAGCGTATGGGCTTACCGCATGCCCTGTAACACTGAGTAATGTTTCTATTTCAGGTCCGACAAGACCTGTTGGCGGAATGTGTCCGAACGGAACTCTTAAGAAGGGCGTTACAGCCAAGAAGGCTGGAAATGGGTCAGGTTGGTGTGTGCCATTGCATTTCGTCGTCACCACTATCCGAGGAAGCTTTGCTAATTACCAAATTTTTGCGCTGCCTTCAATAAAATATGTTGTTTATAAATATTAAGATACGATGGGGCTGACATAGCCACATATGGCTTTATGCCTCCAAAAAATAAAGGAAAAAAAAAC
>DWQX01007041.1:0-10575 GCA_018245475.1 Pharmacophagus antenor | reverse complement strand
ATATTTCGTCATGCCCATTGCAGTGGGCTTTTATGTATGACGAAATATTTCGTCATACCCAGTTAACAGGTTAAATATACAAGATAAATAGACCACACATGCGTTTGTCAACTCAGTTGTTTATAAAAATAACTAATTGAACGTAATTTTAGAGCATATTAAAAGGTGTATAAAAAAAATAAAAAGCTTTTACAATGTATTATTGAGAATAAAGCAAAAGAAAATATATATTATTTTAAATAAATCAAAAATAAACAACACTCCACAGGTGATGCTAAAATTTATATATCTGTATATCGGGGGCGTAGCTCAGATGGTAGAGCGCTCGCTTAGCATGCGAGAGGTACCGGGATCGATACCCGGCGCCTCCAGCAAATTTTTTTAAACGCAATGTTAATTATTATATTTCAGTAACTATAAATAATTTTTATATAGTTCATTACATTTTTCTTTTTTTTCCATAATAAAAAACATGTCTACAGATATCAGCGATGCAGAATGACATTAATGCCTTTGTCTTCAAATATGTAAACAAAATCATAATATCGGCGGGAATGTTACGTTCTTACAATTGAATTTTATTTTAAAATGCCTCGAAAGAAAAAACGTTTTGTTAACGATAAACAAATTTCGCAGGTAAATTATATTTAAGTTATTAATAAAGTGACGTAAGTGTGACATATTATATTTTCATATATTTTTATTACGAGTCTTCATAACATTAACTATAGTCGAAGTGATTAATTTATCTAATAATTTTAGATGAAACTCATTAAAACAAGATTAATAGAAATAAGCCTAAAAATGGACTACTACATTTATAAACAAAAGCCTATATCTATAGACCAGGCACAAGTGTACCTAAACGAAATATCGTGTTACGAAACAAAATGCGGTGGCGACCTCGAGTACCTTCAGGTGTGTAAATAAATGTACATTATATTGTATGTAAGATTAAATTTATATATCGCATCTCTACACGAAGATTTTGGTAAGTGAGCAACCTCATTTCTCAGAAATTATTTATAACTTTTTGAATCGGAAGGATATCCATAATATAATTATATATTCATATCTCGTTTGTACATTAAAAAGGAAAAAAATTAAGATCTTTAAATATTCATGTTTTGGTTAAACTAAAACTCGTTCTATTTGCTTATGTGGGATTTTCATCTATGGGTGCCATGCGCGACTGAAGAAGTCTCAGTTTACGAAAGATTGACATTCAACGTTTGATAAGTCCATTGTAGGATTCATAATTTTTTAAGTTTCTTTAAACATATAAGTGATAGACAACATAGACGAAAATAATAAAGGAAACACTATAGCGCCAAAAGTTACATACTTTATTCGATAGAAAATAAACGATTTATATAAAAAAAAAATATTAAATTTTAAGGTTATCGAAAAGTTGACAAAATTTATGAGGATTATAATGGCAAACAATGAACATGTCATCAAAAATGGTGAAGAATGTAACAAAGTACGTGACAATTCTAACGAAGAAACAGTATTGAGAAATGAAGATTGTGAAACACTATCAACTATCGAATATTCTTTATCAAATGAAGCAAACGATAATAACCATTCACTAGACTTAATTCATAACATTAATGACACAAATACAGATCCAACGAATGGTGCCGGAAATCTACCGTCGGTTATAAATCCTAACAATGACTTGGCTATTATGAACAGATCGAACGAAACACCGAATCAGGAAAGTATTGTGACACCACTGATCATTTTTAACAATAATACAACGCTTGAAAGATCTGCACAAGTCATTGAGGAAACGAGAGATATTAATGTAGACGTATTACCTATTGAGAACAACGCAATAGATTTGAATATAGATCCTTATATAGACATAAACACAAACGTTACAAGTGCCGCCATTTCCAACTGCAATGAAATAAAACCGTATCATAAAGTAAAGAAAACAGACTTGATAAAATCTAGAGAAGTATCTCAACAAAATGATATAATAAATATAACTAGACCTAATAGTAATATTGTTAATATTCTCGGTAAGCCTAGAACAAACAAAATTAATGAAAAAAAGGTATCAATTAGCAATGAAAAAACAGCTATTGGATGTAAGGCTGTACCTAAAATTTTACAGAGAAAAAACAGGAAAAATATCGTCAAGAATTTACCGAAAGGAAGGGGAAGAAAAAAGTCAGTTAAACAAACGACTAAAAAGCGGTCACAGACAAAAGTAAACGCTGAACCTAAAAAAACTAACACTAAAAATGAAAAAGTAAAGAGTAGAACAAAACGTATAAAAAATGTTCCAATATCTACAATTACTAATAATACTAATAAAATTGAAGTAAACATGGAGTGTAATTATTTATCTTGGTTCGACAGTATCAAATATGTACGCAAGATAGACGCACAAGAGTATTTTACACCTGATCAAAATATAGATGAATTATTTTTAAATATTCGATTCGGCAGCTAAGTTTAATAGATTCTGTGTGAAATAAAAGACAAAAAGAAAAACACATCAACATTACATAACATTTAATTGGAATACAATGGTAAATTGTCAATAGTTGTACATGGATGAAATGAACACACGGAGCAAGTAAAGTACATGTTCATTTTAAATTCAAAACTACAATAAAATGATTTTTATTCAGTTTAAACTTTATTTCTAACCATTGATTAATCATATATCGAAAGTTAGGCCCGAAAATTACGAATAAATGTCAAATCAGCTTTGACGTGGAATGATGAAATGTCTTAACTAACAAGTAGAATAATAAACGCTACGTAATGATCTTGGAATTCGTTACATTGATATTTATATCGTTTAATAATTTTAAATTGTACTTTTGTTTTGTTTCAAATATCATTCAATTATTTGTAAGCGACACGCTTTCTTTTAATCAGCGATGGGATAACGCTTGATCTAAGTTTCACGCGATGTTAAGTGGCTGTGGGACCGTTGACGGTGAAGCGTGCTCGCTAAAATACTCAGGAATACGATGTTATGGCGGCGTGTTTACATCAAAGTTGGTAGCTAACCACGCGGGTTTGAAAAAACCGTACCACCATCCATACTCCACTCATCACGTGATACCCAAACATTTACCCATTCACTGATGAAGTACTGATTAAGATATTTATACAGTACCCCCTTTTAGGTTACGAGCTATGAGATCTAATTATCATGTCTCGGTACCCGAGTAAATTAACTAACTACGTTTTCCGAACTGTAACACAGTAATGATGGCATGTCGCGGCACTTGGATAAGTTCTACCAGTTGGTACCTACTTAGGTGTACTGTTACAAGAAAATCACACTTTTTATATAATTGATACGAATTAATTAATTTTTCTATAAATCAACTACAACTTATGGATAAATAATATATTTTTTTATCATTTCACACAACAGCATTAAGTCCTTAATTACTTTAATTCAACACGCCATGGTCATATAACCATGGCCGAAATATAATAATAAACTTTTATGTAATATTTATATACTAATATTATGAAAGCTACTCTTTTTAAAAATTTTAGAATACATAATCTTCAACTAGCAACAATGTGTAATTCACATTTTTATTTTGCTTTTTAACAACAATATTCATATTACGTAAAGGTTAAATGGATATATATTATTCTCAAATAATCACTTTCTATAATGTAAAGATAGTAACGAATGAATTGTATTAATAGTAAGCATTATATCCCATACTTCTCAATTATTTGTAATAACGGAGATCGAATACTGATTTTGTATGAAATCGTCATGGATAGATACAAAAATAAATCGAAAAATAAACAGGTATTTCTATAACGAAATCATAAATAGTAGAAATATGAGAAAAAAATTAACATTCTCCTCAACAGAGGTTAATGTAATTTAGTTATCAATATAATTCCAAAGATTGTATATCAAAGTCAACAAAATTGCATGTGATATATCTATACATCAAAAGACATATTTTGAGTGCACACACGTGTGTAAAAAAAAAACCCATGGAAGCCTATTCCAGACCATAGTTTTCAGGTAACCAGCCGAAGCCAAGCTTGCTTACGCCGCTAATTTAGTGGACAACATTGTCGAAAACGAAAATTAAAATGGCAAAGCTCCACTTCGTTTTTTACATGGATTTGCATTAAATTGTTCAGGGTTGCCATATCTATGTATAGCATCTGCCTTTGGTGATCATAGTGGCTACATCGAAATTATCTGTCATTGTTGGCGAGACCTAGCTTGAGTCAAATACAATTGATACTACAATAGTTGTGACAACTTTTTCATCAATATACACAAATTAGCCATTTACTGGCGCGACAAAGATAATTACTACAATAATTAACATACAATACAAAAAGCAAGAGCTATTGAGACCAAAGTGACAGTATAATTACATTTATAAAATATCTTAGAACAATAAATGTCATGTATATATAGACTTTTGAATATTTAAATGTAAGCGATTCTTTATTTTGTTGGTGTTTAGAAAGCTATCAATGATGACATATATAACCATAATTATTTATGAACATTGTTTATTAATAAATAGTCTATATAAATTCAAACATGATATTGCACCATTCTATAGCTAAACAAAAAAAAAAACTAGCCCGTAACATCACAATACGTATGAATAGTGAAAATTAAAAACTAAACTTCCCCCTTACTTTGAAGAAGCCCAGACTGATCTTGTTATGGAGTAGGGAGGTGACACCAACATAACTCTGTATCACGATGGGGGAGTGGTGAATGCAACAAACGGATGACTGCATCGACTCTATGGCCCTCTGAAGCTTTTGAGCGAAATTCTCCATATCATACATTGCCCTTTCTTCCAAACTACCATCTAAACGAAAGAAAACCATGTCAAAATTGATATACATATTATAATAATGTAAGAGGACAAGTTATAAATTTTAGTCTTAAAGTATTACTTACTATTGAACACTACTTCTAGGACTAAAACTAATGCCACACCAAGTCTAGATATCTAATTTAACAATATAATAAACACCTCTAACCTCTTGGTGGCTCCGATGAATATAACTGTTTGATCCTCTCTATGTCTGTAAGTTTTAATTTAGAGAAAATTTGATGGAGTGGAAAGTATTACAATGATAGCACATATTTATTAATACTTTTAAGAGAAAGTCTACTTATATTTCTATATTACATTCTATAAAAATCTATCATCAAAACTATTATGAGGCTGATAATAAATAACAAACCCCAATTATAACAGCATACGATAACTACCAATTCTCGTCAGTAGTAGTATCATATAATTAACAATTAAATGTACTGCTTAATCCTCAACTCATGTTTTATGCTCTCGGATATATCTTTACACAACTATGTTAGTTGAGATATATTCAAAAAAATTATTGCATAATACACTTTAGCTCAATACAATAATAATTTACAAATATTTTAAATTCACACAATGTGTACAACTATTGTTGACCATCATATTTTAAAATATTTGTATTACGACGATTTGTATTACGAGCCCGCCTGGCTAGCTACCACACATCATGTATTTTCTCCTATAACAGCATTGTTGCATTCCAGTAGTCATACATTAGAGAGCCAAAAGTATTCTGGGAGAACAAACTTTACTATATATCATCTCATTGTCACTTAACATCATTTGACATTGAGAGCAAGTACCAAATTTTGGTAATGAAATAAGTTCACCCTAAAAAAAAATTGATCATTCCAAAGACATAATTAGATATATTATATAGATTAACCTAACCTTTATGCCAATAAATAGGATGCGAAGCGAAGGTAAGGAAAGGCACATCTTGACTGAATGGATTCCACGCAGTTTTCAGAGAAAGCGGTTCCCCTTTGTTCCACATCAAACGGACTCCACGAAGATTTCTCTCCCTGTAAATAGAAAGGAGCTTAAAATAAAAAAAGGTTTTAATATAACTAAAGCATATAGTATATATATATAGCGATTGGCAAGTTTTAGCGTTAAGCCAATATTCTACATTTTGGTATTATACAAAATGGTATATAACTTTATTAGTTGCAAAATTTAAGTTTTAGTAATAAAACCATTTAAACATACAAAGTTGATTTTCACTGGTAGAACTTGCTATAACATGAGATTAAGAAAGCAGACAGATAATAGTTGTAAAGGGACTATGAATTTTATTTTACCTACATAACTAAAATTTAGGCAAAGAATATACATTAAGAGCAGCAATTGCAAATTATTTAATAAACTATTTGATAATTATTTAGATATAGTAATGAAATATAACCACTAATATTTTAATCACTGATTTCATAAAAGATTTTATGCTGATTAACTAATGAAAAAAAAAAATTTTATTAATTTTTTTCTTACAAGGCTTCATTTTATTAAACAAAATTAATTTTATTAAGCAAGAGATTCACATGGTAGTAAACGATATGGATGGCTAGGAAAAATAAGGGGGAAATACTGAAAAACCTGATTTTATAGTATTAGGGGTATGCTATAAAAATAAAAGATGCATGATTACAACAGTAAGGCTATTTTAAAGTTGTTTACAGTACAGTTTACAGGTACAAATTCAAAATCTAAATTAAGCTAGGAGGTTTAATCTGCACAAATAATTCAACACGTCTGTTTGCCAAAAGATATAGATATTTAAATAATTTTCCATACTAAAGATGCAAAACATTATACTAACATAATACATTCAAAGGAAAAATTATTATAATTTACTTTATTATGTTTGAAACATAAATATATTAAAACTTTAAACTCATGCTGCTCTAAATAAATATTTACATAAGATATTGTGCCAATAAATGTTACCTTTATAATTTGTTTGCAATTATATTACAAATAGAAATAGTATTTAAAAAGCAGTCCTTAAGCATATACTAAGCTATTGCTTAGCTAATGAAATTATTATATGTGCTAATGTACTATTTACTTGTATATAATAAGCTAGCAGAATCAAGAATGCCACAACATATTAATGCATCTACAGCAACTCAAAGTACCTAGGTTCAAAATACTTGGGATCGAACAATTTTGCCTCTCCGTTGCCGCCAGTCGGTCGTCTGCATAGACGATCTATTACGCAGTCTTTAACAACAGTTGTCACACCCGTCGCGATTCCATTTATTCGGCTGGAGTGGCATAAAAGTGCAATATTCGTAAAACACACGTCATAAAATTATAACATGAAGCTTTCTATTTTAATTACATACATTGAAATGTCGACACACAAACATCTGGTATTACGTTCACTTAACGGTCTTTGAAGAGTGTTATGATAGACAAATAATTTTTGGTTACCAGATATTATATATTTTATAATTTAATATTCTACAAGGACTTGTATATTTTCTCATTATTATGTTTTCGAAAAGGAAGATAATTCTTCAAACTTAAGAGATGTGTGATGAGAATAACTTTTCTAACAAATTTTGTATTAGCTTGCGCTTAGAACAACCAATATCCGTATAGTAAAAATGATAAAATGAATCACTTACGGTACTAGTGACGAGGGAGGATAAACCAATTCTCCTATAACTACGGTATCCAACTCATCTAAATATGTCTTTTTAAAATCCAACTGTTTCATTGCTATGAAATCATACTTTATTGTCATAACCAGCCGAGATGTGAGAAGAACAATCCTTTCTTTTTCATTATCCCACAGAGTTATTCTGAAAAGGAGGGGAGACTAAAAACTTTCATCAATATTTAAAAAATATGGTTTTGATAAGAGTAATAGATTCTTTTTTTTTAAACAAACTGGAATATCACCAGACAGTGAATGAACATCCAATTAATAAAATTTTGGCGTTTCTTAGTATTGCACAGTATCACATTGATTTTTCAGCTCGAAACACTAGATTTAGCAAGCCTTGCAAATGCTCTTTTTTTAAAGTTGGACTATACGTTAACTATACGTTGTACTTGGAATATACTGGCAAAAGAATTATTTTAAAAATTATATATTTAGTTATAATTTGTCATAAATTAAAGCAAAAATCTTATAATTAGTTTAAAACCTACTCTGTCAGCAACCAAGATCCTAAATACTCTCCGTCTTCAGGGAATAGTAAAGCAGTGATGCATTCTTGAATTGCATTCTCTACTACACCTTTGCGGAATGTAAAGAAGTCCTTTATGTTTTCTCTGTTGAATGGTACATCATAGCGTGGGTACACAGTCCTTTCAGGTTCTTGGTTTGCAGGTCGTGAGTTTGTTGTACCCTCAGTTCTAGCATCTGCAGGTTGAATACAGAAAGACACTTTAATATTAAATAAATTAGACTTCAAAAAAATTTTTTTAATTAATATCCAAGAATACACGATTTATGAAAATAAATTGAATACAAATTT
The DNA here is from genome assembly GCA_018245475.1 of Pharmacophagus antenor. Classification (NCBI taxonomy): domain Eukaryota; kingdom Metazoa; phylum Arthropoda; class Insecta; order Lepidoptera; family Papilionidae; genus Pharmacophagus; species Pharmacophagus antenor. Next base: position 2,213 of record DWQX01007041.1, on the reverse strand, counting down.
ACTAATTAAATGGAATTATTGCATTAGGTACAAGTTTAATGTTATTTGGAACATGAAATAAATTACATGTATTAATTCGTGTCAAATATTGCTATTCTATAGTGTAATTTGTTTATTAGAAGGTAACAGGCGTGAAATTTAGTACCTCTACCTGCAAACGAAGATGTAGATGATGAAAGCGAATCGGCGCCGGATAAAACAGAGGGATTCGCGTTTAACATGTTTTTATTTTTATTAGTATTGGATTCTGACGCATTATCACGTCGATTATCTGCATTAGCATTGTCCGTAGATAACTGTAACGTGCCAACACGAAATTCTAGGTCGTCATCTAATAAATCACTCATAATGCGTTGTTCACAATTATTCCTTGTATTATTAAATTAGTTTTGATTGTTTCTTATTTTTGTCGCTTCGCGTTAGCGTTAATAATTGACCGGCTGATAAATAAATGTCAATCGTCAAATACCGGTGTTGCTAAACTTTAAACAAATAAATATTTTTTTCATAATTATCGAAATGAACTACGCAAAAATATCATAATAAACTTTACCGTGGTACTTTTTCTTAAAGATTCTTATTTAATGTTGACTTTCTATTGTTATTTTGACGTAAAAAGTAAAATATTTTATAACGAAATTTAAAACCTTTCCAAATATTTATTTCAAAAATTATGTATAACATGACAAAATAGCTGTTATAAACGAAAATGATTATAATAATACAATATTAAAAAACAAATATAATATTAAAATACCTATAATTTTAGGCGAGATGCGTTGCTGATGACGTATTGTGGGCGTTTTAAACGGAGCGAGTGTGATAAAATTTGTCCTTGCTGTCACGAAAGCGGGTATGCGTGGGCATTTCCCTTACAGAAATAAGTTGATAAATGGGAAAAATGCTACGTAATAATTTTATTTTCTTTGGGGTTCAATATTACACATTATGTTTTTTAAAAAGTGAAATTAAATGTCATATTAACCAACTTAGATTTTGCATAACTTGCATTTGTAAAATGACAACTAATATTTTATTAAACTGTACTTCCGTTTGAATTTTTACTTTAATTTATTGTAAAGAGAGATAGCTTATTTCTACAGGTTGATTAAATGAAATTTTATTCTTATGTTAACTCTACATATAAAGGTTGTTAAAATAGAAAACAAGAACAATTACAGAGCCGATTTTACGGATAACAGAAGGAAGTTAAATAACAGCCACAGTGCTCTTATTATTTTATTTTATGTAGGCCAACAAAAACAATCTCTTAGCTTTATACATACTAATTAACCTAAAGTTACGCATGCATTCTTATAAATGTAGCATTTTTGCCTCTGAGTAATATCCTTGACCAACAACATTGTAATTTATGTGTTTTACCTGTTATTTCATTTCATTAGCCTTGATCAAAGTTTGTCACACTTGATGTCATCAATTTTAAGCAAGTGCTTACCACAATTCCGCTAGATTTGAATGATGTCGTTTCAGTTTGTACTACGCACTAACATCAAACCTATTCACATTTCTCACTAATTTATAAACGTCACATTCTGGGAACACAGTCAGTTTTATAAAATTTTTTACGTATTTTATCGAATACTATATTATAATGATATTAAATACCTTTTTTGCATATCACTCTGCTGGCACCTTAGCTGAGATTCTGAATTAAAATAATGTTTTATTATCGAATATGACGTAGTACTTGATCTCAATTTAACATGATGTTAAATAACAATGAGGCAGTTAATGATAAGTATGGTCGCCCAGAATCCCTGGCTCTCATATATAAGAGTGCAAGAACAAAGTAACGCTGCTATAGAGGCTGATTGATATTAGCAAGCCAGGCTCGTTCGAAAAAACTTGACCACCATCTGATTCTATTACTCATGGCTCAGGATTAGATCCGGGGCCCTCCGTTCGAGGCAATAGGAAAAAGGTAAGGATTACAAAACTGCCTGAAGAAGCCAGTAAAAGTTAAGGCTTCATAGTACCTGTGAATGCCTATATAACATTTTAGAATAGTCTGTTAATTTTACGAAATTGTTATCAATCTATGTATTAATAACATAAGTCGCAAAAAGTTTGTACTATTTTTAATTATTTAATATAGGTACTTAAATACCCAGAAACATACACTGCCGGCCAAAAGTTTGAGACCACCTTGAAAAATATACAATATTGAATAAAACTCCAAAAGTTAGTGCTCT
>DWQX01007040.1:0-10576 GCA_018245475.1 Pharmacophagus antenor | reverse complement strand
ATAATAAAAATATTAAAATAATATTTTTATTATTATACAGCTAATAACCAAAATTTCACTTGATTACGAATATATCATAGTTATATATATATCACAGTTCTGACATTTATTTGTATTATATTTGATATTATAAAAAATGTATATAAATTATTTGTAGGCGTCACTTTTAAGTAAAGTCCCATCGATTTTATCGAGGATCTTCATTAAAAAATACAGTAATTTATGAGTATCAACACTATACTTTATTTTGTATCACAGAAGAATTACGTTACTACAAATTATACTATAGAGCAAATTAATATTTTGCTTTATTGTAAGGAATGTATGTATTTCATCATTGTTCACGCGACTTATTTTAGACAATTAATGATGAAACATACTTTGATTTGAAAATTCTCTTAAAATTCAAAATAATGTTGTTAAACAAAAAAAATTAAATTATTGTCTAAAGGAATTACAATTGTTGTAAGAAATGCAAATATATCTTTAGGCCACAGACATCTTTCCTATACAATAAAGTGGTCAAATATATATTGTCATCCATATTTCACATAATTTTATTAGTTACCTAATTTTTAATATCTAACATTGAACCCCCGACAATAAAATGAATTACACAAACTACTGTCTAAGATAAATAACAACGTTGTGTATATAGTCTTCCAACATCCTTTCTTTCTAGACTAGGATATATTTATATGGTTTTGGTTAATTTATGACTTCATCATCATACTAAATTTTTATTAGTTATACACAACAAACGTCATTGTTTGTTTACTTAGGTAGACCAAAAACGAGCTCATGAAAAATGAAACAACACATGATTTAGTTTTTATATTTACAATATTTTTACATACATTTCAACATTTTACATGCTACTGGGAGCTCTTTTTAATTCGAGCAACGAACGGTTACATAAACTAACACGTAAATCTAGATGGTAATAAAAACGATTCGTGTTAGTTAGACACTACTGGGCCCGCGTTAGACGGGATCGGTACACTTGAATCAATAAAATTCAATGTCCGTGTAACATCGTTTCTAAACAAGAACAATGGCAGTTTCTGTGGAGAATTACTACAGTCGAGCAACGCCTTAGGCCGCACCTAGCGTTCATTCTGTTGTTCAAATGACATATCATTCCTATACACCCTTCAATGTTCGAGATAGCGATTCGTCTAACAAATAGTTATATAGGTAACGTTTACACATTTTTTAAATTGACTCGGCAACGTTCTATCTACCCTAACATTATCTACATATTACAAAAACCACAGAGTCAGCAATTTTGAGAAATAACCTTGTTTTTGTAAAGGTTTGTTAGTTCCGTGCGGGAAAGCTTCAATAGAGTGGCCATTATCGTTGATAAAAATTTGTCGGGAACTATTCAACGAAGTGACTATTGGTATAGTTGTTTTTCCCGTAAATTTTTACTTATGTAAGCGGCATACAGCTATCAATCCGGATTTGTTGTAAAGTCCATAGTTTGAGTTGTTAATTGTATGAAGATTAATTCGATTGAAGCTCAATTTTGAGGTCTAAAAATAGGTGGAATAATTAATAGAAATACCTCATTCTTATACCTGTAAAGAAAACCGCAAATTTCTTTCATAGAAAATAGTACATTTCCTTCCTTACATTTAATACAAAATTAGTAAATGTTAAAAAATCTACTGAAACTCCATTTCCTTGGCAACATTCATAATATTCTCTAAGAGCGACTTGAAATGTATTACATAGAAATGAAACATAAAAGCATTGAAAAGTAAATAAACATGTATTTAAAACAATAACAAAATGCAAACATCACACTTGTACTTTATATCTAAGTAAATAAAAAAAAATTGACTAGGATGCTATCACACACTGCTGAATGACGTTACGTACACAACCTAAGAACAATTTCACAAACAACACTGACAATTACTATGAGATATTAAAAATATGATCTATTTACTTTAGCCGAAACAGATAGCAAAAAGCTTGATAAAAATACATGTTCATGATCTAGAGCCAATCTTGTAAAAAAATCATATTTAAAAAAAAAACCCTGCGTACAAACTAGTGCATTTCCTACTATAAAGCATATTTAGTAAAGTACTTTAGAATCTAAATACCTATTAAAATTTAGTAATAGACCGAAATAAAATGATTCCTACAAATGATCGAGTCTATTTCATTACTTTAATAACCCATGGAAACCCCACTAAAAATGCATTACTTTGTACCCAGGCTGTTACTGTAACAAATTCCAAGGCAGAAGACTATTCAGTCATAAATTATATAATTTCGCTTATATAATAAATAAATCATTAATTTCTGATTATTAGGCAATCGGCGAGATGTATCCGAAAAAATAATTTCAATATTATTTTTTTACCTTATTAGTTATATACATGAGTAAAAATTTTCAGATACTATTATGTCCTAATTATTATTATGTAATACTAATTCGGTAGATCTTTACGTTACCTAGTACTTTCAAAAGAACACTAAATTGTGCCAGCAGAATTACCACCGTAACAATTTTTTATAGATCAGCTGTAAACGAAAAGTCAGATTGTATCATATGGACCTATTGAGATATTATAGATAGAGCACTCGTATATTTTTGAACTACTAGCGTAAGAAAAAGTAAAAAATAGCATTACTTATTAATAAGCGTGTGCGCATTGAGAGAACATTCATCTTTATATATAAGACGACTAGGATTCGTTTCTTATCAACACTCTATGTATAACATCTCTAAGGTTTCATTACGATAAATTAAAAAATCGCATTTCGCTTGAAGGCCGTAACAACGTATTAAAGCCAAAAAGGTTGATTAAAAGAATAGTTTATCTAATAAACATCACGAAGCTTAACATTCCGACTGGGCACTCGACGTCCGCGCAAACCAACGCACCTACAAATAAATCTTATCACGGTCTGAAAACATTCAACATCGTGCAACATCAATATTAACAAAAACTATTTACACACTTTAGACGCATATTAAAATATCGACGCTTTCGTTTGTTTTAGTTTACGTTAAAGCTCCAGATTAACGATATTTATCGTTATATTTTCATTAATCGAGTAACGTGATCGAGTTTGTTAATAAATAATTTTGTATGAAGACATATTTCCTTATTTTCTGCGATTATATTTGAAGCGATGAAGTGACAATATATTTGTAAATATGGATTAAACAATAATTATACTTGATCAATTTTTTAAAATGATATGTCGAATCGAATTTCTCTGATATGTCACTAACACTACGGAATGAGTTACGATAGGGTCGATATTTTAATTCGTCGATAACACGTAACATTTTTTTTGTTTCTGGAGACTAGAATAGAGTTTCGCGCGACTGTGAGACGCGGCGCGGCCGCGACGGCGCCGGACGGCTTGCCAGTTCGGTGCACTCTCCACCACCGCTGTCCGTCGAGAACTGTTCCACCTCATCGTCTGTCGAGTCTTCGTCTTCCGCGAACACCGAGTCCGGCCCCACCGACGCCAAATCCCCATCCATGGCAAACGAAGGGCCCACACTACCAACGGACGCGAGCGGCGCCAATCGCTCGCTGGGGCAAGTCGAAAGCCGACGGTCAGGCAACGAACACACGACGGAGGAGCCGCGTCTCTCTAGATACGAACTACCCGAACTGGAGCACGTAGCCGAGCTCAAGCGGCGGTCGCGCGCGCACGCCGCGGACGCCCGCCTCTCAGCTACCCGGAGCGCGGATCCCGGAAGCGAGTCCCCGCGCAACGTCGACAGCCGTCGCGGAGGTGTCAACAGGCTCCCGTAGCCTCCACCGTACGATAGAAACCGCGACCTCCTCGGCCACGGCGGTTCGTCTCCTATCGAAGAGCGTAAACGGGCGCGTTGTGAAAGCGCTTCCTCCAGCGCAATCGACAGCTGTCGTTCTTCTTCCACCGCTTGCTCCTCCGCCACGACCGCTTCCGCCAGCTCCACGATTTTTGGATCGTTTAGTGCTTTCACCGATTTGCTTCGGCTTTTGTAAACAATAAGGAAAACCATTAGTGCAAAGAAGCCGCCGAGCGTGGCGGCTATGCGCACGCCCGTCATGACGTCGTATGTGGCATAGAACTCGACACGCACGCGATCCCTCTCGGCTTGTGAGCGCTCGGTATGGTTCTGGGTCGCACCGGGCTCTCCGCCCCATCCTTCTCTTTGCTCCATCGCGCGGTCAAGTGTTCATTGCCTGTGGAAAGATAAAACCCTCTGTAACTTTTATCGCAATTGTTATATGAAATATGACGTAAATGTGAGCTTAAAGATAAAACTAGGTTAGTACGATAAACATTGGTCTATCAATATTGCATTTTACCGCACCCAATATTTATATTACGTGTTTGCATTATTTGTGTTATGGTTAGTGAACTAGTATGCGTATATAGGGAATGTATAATTTTTAAACATTGCAACTCTACTACATCCTAGTGTGACTTAAAATGTAGTACGTACTTATAAGGAAAATTTATATTTAACATTTTAATTTCGCTGTATCACTGTGGCCGGGAGATGAACAACAATGTTGTCGCAGAGCGATTTCCGTTTTCCAGGTATTGCACAGCGACCGCGGCGACGTTTCTAGGGCGCGGCGTATCGCGTTTACTGTTTCGTAGCCTTTATTTTCGAATTAAGTATGTAGACTAATTCTAAATACATCTGCACATCATTATCATAGAACAAATATTTAAGTAGACATCTAATAATTAAAATAATAAATAGTACATTTATTTTACTTATGGGACATAGAAACACAAACCAAATGTCTAGCACTGTCGTATTCACCCAAACAAACGTCTAACGTATGTCATCCCTCTTTCTTTTTAGTTTAAAAATATCTCCTAAAGAATGTAGCGCTTATTTCCTCTTGAGATAAATTTGTATTATTGAAATATAAATTATGAAAGCAAAGCAAATCTACAAAACTGAACAGTTTAATTATTATCAAAATTAGTAAATATCCTTAAATTATCTTTTAAGATACATTAAAGCATATTTTACCAAACACACTCAAGTTGTCATTCCTCATTTAGTTTACGGTCAAAGAGAAACCTACTTGAATATTTAAAGAGGTTTCACTTGTTCATTTTTCTAGTGTGGTAATTTTATTTTCCATACAATAATTTTAAAAAAATCACCTAAATTCCGTTAAGTGGTTGTTTATTTCGACTTTTCGTACAGACTGTCAAAAATTTGTGTGTATTCGTAGAATTATAAATAAATTCTAAATAAGGACTAAACTAAGCTACCTTTATTCAAAGTTACGGGTTAAGCAAAAAAAAATCCTAAAAGAATGGCAGAATATAAACAATCTCTCCGCTTCTCTGGGTCGTGGTATTTTTTTTTTAATTAAATTTTGGAGTCAGTGAAATTTGAAACTTCATTGTCCTTCTAAGGGATGAAGTTTAATTTATAATTTTATTTGTATAGATAATGAAAAATAGCACGTTTTAAAATTTTTGAAATAAAGTAAAGCTAGCAAATGCCGGTGTAATCGAAATACAGACGCGTCCCATTTCTAGACTAAAATTTTGAATACCACAAGAAACTGTCGGTCCAGCAGTGCAATATGATTGAAGTATTATAAACAACACTCATAAATTAAATACAATCGGATATTTTAAATCAACATTTCACAGCCCATTTAAAAAAAAATGCTATAACATGTGATGGTGCCAGTGTTGATGATAAAGATAACTACGCATTTATATATACCTACATTATTTTTCCTGTGCAAGATTAAAAATCGTGGTGATACGTTATTGTAATATTAAAAAACTATATCCAGCGAAAATACTAAATAAATTTTGTAAAAAATTATCTATTTTTATTTGTATTCATCAATGTAATTGTATTTTTTTAGGATGTAGATTAAATAGGTTTTAATTTGCCTCTGCTTTTAATCACCGACGTTTTCGAGGTGTCTATCGTACACGCAATATGAAGCTGAGCCAATAACTAAAATGTATAAGATCAACGGTGCTTCATATTTCATAGAGGTCTCAGTTATAATACACTAACATAACACTTAGTTTAAGTTATAATCAAGGGTACGTATTTGACTTTGAAAGCATTTGGTATATTACATATTTAAATCCGCAAATTAATACCGTATTCTATTCGCGTTCAAAGACTACTGCTCGTTGTAAAAGACGACTGGAATATATTTCAGTCAAGTGTGATTTTTTTTTACTGAATTTTTTAATATATGTTGTTCTCCTAAAATTTTATTGAAATGTGTTTTCTAACTTAATTATTTTTCCAAACTAATTAGCTTTTTTATCATTAACTTTGTAGTCACTTAGGTGACACTGAGTAAAGCGCGAGTAATTATAATGAAAAAAAAAAAGAAAACAATTGATATAAATTCCTAGGTAATTCGATATTTAGGAATGTTAAAAGACTATATTATAAGCATAAAAATGACTATTACAATGTTAGTGAGAGAAAAAGCAATATACGCAAACGGAAAGTGCACTTTCCACCTCATAGCTCTTTAGCTTTTTCTTTAATTAAGTAGCTTGCAAGAATAGATGGCCCCGGTTGAAGTTGTCAAGATATTATCATGATAAATGTGACATAGAACCCGATCATTAAAATATTTTTAAATATTTAATATCATTTTGTAATAAAAAATGTATTATACACTAATTTATGTTTAATGTACTTGTTTAATGAGCTTCAAAACAACACAGTCCACATGCAAACCGCTTTGAAGTAAGGAATCTATGGACAAGCAGGCAAATTTCCAAATCAAACGTTTTTGAACTTTTTGATGAAAAAACATTTTCTTTTGTTTGAAATCATATTATCGTGTCTAAGTTAATAATATGTCCTGTTTTGAAATACATAATCCAAATATAATAACTAACCATAAAAATTAATATCATCTTATTTATAGAGCAGAGGACCAAAATCCAATCCTAGAAACACTTCAACCTCTTTGAATTAATTGTGCTTAAAATTAATATTTCTTACTACTATTACTACTACTATGCTTGAATAAATAAATAATATTAATATTTCCTAAAAGTAAAAGGATTAACGGAACATTTGGCACTTAAATATATAAAATATTTAATACATGAACACATTATCTCCGAATTCCGAATGCTGACCTTATCCTCTATTCGTGATGAGGTAATTATAAAATGTATAATTTATTATTCTTATTGAATAGCTGATTTTGAAACGTTATGTAATGGTGATTGCTATAATAATATCATGAAATTTTTTTTTAAATATTTATTAGAACTTACACAGCTGTTCAAAATAGATCTTTTAAAGTTTTACAGCGTTTTAACTATTTACTTATTTATTTCATATTTAAGGAATTAAAGTCACAAAAAGGTCATAATAGATACAACACCATCCTATTGAATTGGATTGTGTTAACATAAAAAGAGCCGTGCGGTAACGGCCTAAGAATACTATTCACCGCCCCTATCTTCCCATGGGTGTCGTAAGAGACGACTAATGGGATCCTCGAGTGACGATCTACTCCACTGGTGGTAGAGCTTATGTCCAAATGGTTAGTAACCATCGTGCGCATGGTGAAAAAACCGTGAAGTGCCTGCTAGTCAGTCGCATTTCGGTTTCAGTCAGTGTACAACCAGAACAGGGGTGAACGTTGTCGCGACATTTCTTCGGTCCAGTGAGAGCTTTCATCGAGCCAATGCAGGGTGGATTGCGTCGACACGCCGACCAGGGATACCCGTAGAAACGGCTGTCCCGCAGGCCGCCCGCGGTACAGGGGCTCAACCGTAACAAACCAGCTCGCGAGGCTGCCCTATCATGCCGCGCATAATCTCGGGGTGGACCGTCGTGCTGGCTGGTGACCAGAACATGGGTCGCGACGACCATTCCCGCCGGCGGGGGGGTGGGGGGTTCAGGTGCCCTTCCATTCGACGATTCGACGACTGTCCTTTGTGGGCACTTCAACCGGCGAGACTAGCCGCTCACACTTTGACCGTTATATGTCGCGACAACGCCTACCCGCTTCACGTCTCTCCACCTCAACACAACGGCAGCTCACAAAAAACAAAACACTCGTATAACGGTGCACAATCCCTCCCCTCCCTCGCTGTTTGAGGTTGAGATATGCAACTTACGCGGACTCCATTTTAACCTCAATGCTGTCCACCAACATCTTGAGACAGCACGACCGGCAATGTTGTTTCTGACAGAGATGCAAATACTTCCGCCCGCTGACAAAAGTTACCTCCACTATCCTGGCTACGTACTTGAAGAGTCGTTCAATGCGAATGCCGTTGTGTGCTTGTATGCTCAGGCGGATGTTTGCTGTCGCCGCTTAAGCTGCTTGGAAGACTCCTCCCTCTCCATCTTCGGGGTTCACGTCGATGGGGGTCCTCAGGCCCGAGTCTTCGTGTGCCTCTGCCGATCCCATTCTGGCGATGTGGAGACAACTTGACTATTCGAACATCTTAGTCGGGCAGCGGAAATAGCGCAGGGATAGTGTTTTGGGAGACTTCAACGTCCACCACGGATGACTGACCACGACGGGAATTCTGCCCATGCGTTCGCTCTTATCCATGACTTGACTCAACTGGTCGATCAGCCCACCAGGATCCGAGATGTAGTCACTCAAGCGCCTACCTTGCTGGTTCTTCTGTTAACGACCCATCCAGAGGATTATCAGGTCGTGGTAAGTGCGCCATTGAGCTCGTCTGACCACTGCTTGATAAACTCCAAAGTGCCGAAGGCTAAGTCGCCGCCCTTAGCAGTGATCAAACGCCGCATTTGGCACTATGGGTCAGCAGACTGGGATATCTCGCGCGATTACCTTGCGTCCATTGGGAGCAGCGTTGTTTCAGTAAAATGGACCTCTCAAGCGCCACTGCTGCCGTTACTGGCGAGGTCACTATAAGAATAAAGTACTACATTCCATTTTCTGACCCCGTCAGTAGGGACAGTCGCAACTTCTGGTTCAACCGCGACTGTGCAAATGCCGTTTCCTCCAAATAGGCTGAATACCGCGCTTGGATCAGGGGCCGCGCTCTCAAATCTCCCAATGTCCTTTCACTGAAAGCAGCGTATAATAAATCTTTCAAGTCCTGCAACAAGGCTTACATAAGAGCGGATGCCCAGCGCATTGCATGCATTGGCCAAAAGTCAGTCCGGCATCCTACGGATTCCCGTAGCTACAGGCGTCTGGCCACTGCCGTGCAAAGAAATTTCTGCCAGCCTTCGCTGCCACCGCTGAGATGTCTGGATGCTGCCCTAGCTCACAAGCCGTAGGAGAAAGCCGATATCCTTGCAAGTATCTTCCCGGCCAATTCCCGAATCGATGACTGTAACGCACAGTCACGTCCAATACCACACCGTGGCTGTTCAATGCCTAACAAAAATCAGGCAACGTGATGTGCGTATCGAACTACAGTCACTCGATGTCCGGAAAGCTAGTGGACCGAATGACAAACCTGCGATTGTACTCAAGAAATGTGCAGGGCAGTTGACTCCCGTACTCACACGCCTATACCAACTTTCATACTCCTCAGGACGTGTGTCATAGACTTGGAGGGTCGCTAATGTGCAACCGGTACCCAAAAAAGGGGACCGGTCTAACCTAGCGAACTATAGGCCAATAACTGTCACCTCAGTACTTTGCAAAGTGATGGAATGGATCCTAAACCGTCATCTGATCCATTACCTAGAGGATCACTCTCTTATTAATGATCAACAAATATGGTTTGAAGCCGAACCGATCCACGGGTGATCTTCTAGCATACGTGACCCATGTATGGGGTGAAGCTATCTACAAGCGTGGCGAGTCACTGGTAATTAGCCTTGACATTGCCAAGGCATTCATTAGGGTCTGGCACAAAGGTCTTCTCACCAAGTTTTCGTCAAACGGTCTGCCTGCCTAGTTCTGTGCCTGGATAGCTGACTTCCTGCATGAGCGTAGAATCCGTGTTCTCTCTGACGGACGCAGTTGGCGACTTATGACAGTAAATTCCGGCGTACCCCAGGGCTCCGTTTTATCCCCCACACTGTTTTTTCTGCATATGAATGACATGATACCATTCGGAAATATTCATTGCTATGCAGATGGCAGTATAGTGCATGCGAGCTTTCATGGGCGCGCAGTTGCAAAGCAACTGGAAACCGACGCGAAACGAGAAAATCTTGTCATTGAACTCAATCAGGTCTTGGTTGGGTTCAATGCCAGAAAAACTCAGGCGTGTGTGTTTTCGACAAAAACATCGCCATTTCAACCCTTACCCACTATTCACTATTCAGAGCACAACCTTAACGCTACAGAGCAGTGTCACCATGCTCGGTATAAAAGTTCGCACCGACCTCAATCCGAAGAACCATATCGTATCCGTGATTAAAACAGTGTCACGAAAACCTGGTGTCATAAACAAGGTGAGGCATTTTTTCACGCCTGATCAACTGTGCCTGCTGTATAAAACACAGGTGCGGTCCTGTGTCGACTATTGCTCGCACCTCTGTGATGGCTCCGCTAAGTACCTTCTCGATGCTTTGGACAGGTTACAACGCCGCGCAGTCCGTATCATTGGCGATGCAGAGGTC
>DWQX01007039.1:0-10577 GCA_018245475.1 Pharmacophagus antenor | reverse complement strand
CAAAAAACGTTGGGAATTTAAAAATGGTTTACCACTTAACAAATTAAGATCAATAGAAGGGTAAAACGAGATTCACGGACTATAGTCGGTACAAAATACGCAGGGACAGCTAATATTACATGCAAATTAAAATACGTATTATGTATATCATTGGTTTAACAAATTTATTTCAAATTCATTTATACCTTTAAGTATAAATGAATTTGAAATACGTAGGAAGCAAAAGTCCAGTCTCCCATTTCTTGGTGTGTTACTGCCACATAAACTAGACTCACCTACACGTTCAATCTGCGGGCGCTACTGACTTATGTACAACATGACGCTTAACATCGTGTGAACAGGTCGTTGTCCGTCGTTCGAAAACGGTCGCTTACATCACGTCACATTGTGAGGTTATAATTTATTTTGCGAACTGCCTTAGACGGAGTTAAAGCGTCTTGTGCGCTAATAAAAATTTCTTATGCAATGATTTCTTGCATTTAAGCGAATAACAAATAAATATATTCAACTATATGGATTCCATTTCGTTTATTTTATTATATATTAGTCGATTTTCGGAACGGTATTTATGGTTACGTAATAGTGACAGATATCATGATCATATAGTTCACGGAATAGTTAAAACTTTATTTTGTTTTTGTTCGATTTATGCGATATTCGCATGACCTAAAGATTATAGAGTCTTTGTAGTTTTAAGTTTATATAATAAATTATCTTTATTAGTCTATTACATAAAAACACACTATGAAATTCGTAAGATTATGTTTTATTAAATGTCATGTATGTTTGATAAAAATCACATTGTACGTCCGTAGACAATGTTAATGTTCCTATACATTACGTACATACCATAGACGCCGTTCTTTGTTTAAAATTTTTCGTGACACTGTAACAAATTTATTTAACTTTATAGTACGATCGTTTTACGTCTTCCTATTACTTACTACACTGACACAGCGACTCAAAGACAAAAAAAATCTTAGCCTCCCAAAAGAGATATTTCACATAAGAGCCAGATGTATTCTGGCCGAACACGCTTCACCATCTATGGCTTGATTATCACTTAACATCAGGTGAAATCGAGGCCGTGTTAGCCCATAATCGATAAAAAAAAACTTTCTCCTTCGATCTCCAGGTGATGACGGGCTCAACATCCATCTTCTCCCTGAAACGAAGCCAAAAACTTTCTCGTATATAACCCACCTATTACCTAATCTAGATAATTTGTATAATGAACGTTGATCAGTAGTTAAAAGGGGTAACCAGTCTCCACTTAACCCCTGTCAATGTAAGTTATTTAATATACCTCTTAATAAATAATCTTCGTAACATAAAGAAGAAAGGAAAATAATTAATACTTATAAAGCGAACCTTGTGAAGTGAATGTAAATCTCTCTAACAATTAATGAATTAATTTAGCTCTATTGTTATTTATCAACAGTAAGCCTGTTTACGTTTATTAAGTTCATACAAACAAATAAATAGAATCTAAGGACTTACTTAAACAACTGATAATGATTTCCGATGATTCACTCCCACCCGGAGGGCCCAACGTTTTGAAATACGTCGCATCACGGTCACAAATCATTAGGAGAAAAAAAAAACCATTACAGTTAAGATCTCATCAAAAAGCTATCTACATTTTCTTATTAGGCAATGCTTTTCGAATGACCCCTGTTCCGTTTTTCGCATATAAACGAATTTAACTTAGATAAGTTGAAAATTGTAACCATTTGATAGCAAACAGTTCCTAAGAAATTCTACGTAAAAAGAACACACGTTTACCTTTTGTGGCAATCAGTTTTTTAACCGTCAATGAGATAAAGATTCTCGATGCAACGCATATTTTTGTTTATCATTCGATTCGTTTTTTTATTTATTACACAACTTTCTAATAAGTAGTCCGAATTTTCGGTTTTTGTTTAAAAGAGTAAACCACGAAATTGGTCACAAGAAAAGTTGAAAAAAAAATTTAACCCAAAGTAGCTTGCGAATTTATATTCACAGATTCTTTTCCAACATTAAACAGTTCTTGTGAACTTTCTCTCGCACAAACGAAAAATATAGAATGGTGGGCAAAATTTTTGCATTGTCGGATAGAATAAACATTGAAAAAAAAAAACAGTGTTCTCCACATTAATAATTAAAAAAAAAATATACCTTGTTTATTACTATGCATAACGCATCTAAGTTTTTCAAAGATCACAGTGCTTATGTATATTATTCTACAATATGCTGCCTAACAACGTAACAAATATATCTTTAAATAAATGTAAAAAAAAAATTAAAAAAAAGGTATATTGTCCGTTCAAGCAAATTTTGTTATTGTAAAGGCTTTTTAAAACATTGCACATGAAAAAATTTACAAGAAAATTACAAACCAAAAAATAAGTTTTTTTTGTCAATTCTTTTCAATAGAGGGCGCGTTGTGAACTGCCGTGGATGAAGATAAGATAATGATTAAAAGTCATAGAATATAATTTATTGCTTCAAGCGTTACTTCGCGGAAACTCGTAAGACTCAATAATATAAAAGCTAGTTTACTAATTTTCGTTTTCCTTAATAGCAAATACTACGACTGAAATACAATCTCGAAGATGACGTCCTGTCGCATTAGTAACATCGCCCGAGGCTGCCGCGTGTAGTGACGTAACGCGTTAAGATTATATTTTAGTAGTAGTATTCACGATTAAACAAATCGAGAATTAGTAAATTAATTTTTATTTTATTAACTTGACAATTACCGTTCAAAATTTAAAAAAGAATTTTGAGTTCGAATACGAGTTTCGTATCTACATAATGACATATTAAAAATAAGCACAAAGTTATGGAACATTTCCAATGCACATTAAAGTGGAAAATTCGTTACGCAACCTGACATTGCCTGCCAAACAACTCGGATGCAATTAAGGGGGGAAATAGCAGTCCACTAACAGGCGAGGCTTGGATTCTGTCCAAGCTCATCTGTCATGTGGATTGGCGCACGTCAGGACAGCTGAATTAAAGTTTTGCTCTATGTTATTTTAAAAACAAGCATTTACCGCTGGTATAACAATGCAAATCTGCTGCCATACTCATATTGCCATTTTCCGACAGTCATACATATTAAAGCCAGGTGTATTCTGGGAGAACACGCTTAACCATTTACGGCCTCATTGTTATTAATCATCAAGTAAAATTGAGATCAAATGTTAGCCCATAACCGATAAAAAAAACATGTGATTACCTGAAGATCATCAAAATGCCATTGCAGTGGCCATTTCTATCTCACAAGTGGTAGTACACAAATAATACTGTGTACCAGTTTGAAATAATTAGACGGTAACGAAATTTAATATATCATATCACCAGGCGAGCCTATTTGGTCATGAAGGGTTGTTGTTATTACGTAACAGGCAATCGATTTTGTTTAGTTAAAATTAATTATTTTGCGTTTTTTTTATCGCTGTGAAACTGCATTTTACGATAATCAAACAGCTGCTAAAATCTCACTTACGTAATATGTACTTTTTTTTTTACCTACAACCATAGTTTAAGTAATTCTTATACAATTTTCGATAACCCGTTTACATATCCCACATCATCAATATAATCATAAATATCGCACGTAAATAGTAAGTTGAATGATATTCCACAATTTAACGGACAGTTCGAATTTTATGTTTTAATTTGAATCTCGGAAAGTTATTCCGCCAGAGGCTAATTGCGCGTTTGATTCAGCGGGAGGGTAATAAACGAGGTGCGCGGGAGAATTGCGCAGTAATTCTATTTGGTTTAATGACGGAGCATCGACAGACTGAGACGAATCCCGCATTTTAGAACTGTGCTTTAAACCTCAGTACCGCCACTGCTTTCATAATTACAGTAAGTCGTTTTATTGTCTATATAACTTTCTTCACTGTAACGTGATATAGAAATCGAGAACTTCATGCCACTAATTAAAATTTTACAAAGTTATGCTGGACATAAAGGTAAGCTTATAAATGTACGTCAATTTAAAAATAATAGTGTATTTTTCCGCGACGTAAATTTTGAGGTTCAGGGGTCATTACAATCACGGAAGCAGTGTAACGCACTATGGATTGATCTTTGTCCGTTATCATTTTTCTGTTCGCACAATTTCAGTTCAATATTCAAATTAACTCTCAAAAATTCATATACATAATTCACGATCAATTATAAACCAACCTTTGTGATATCACTTTGAACGCATTCAATTACTTTTTTTCTACGAAAATATCTAGAGGAGATATGAATTAAAAAATCCTGTCTACAATAATCTATTTATATTTTAACACATTATTGACCGGTGACCTAAAAATAAATTCTCTCGTCCTGTTATATTTTTCTCGATAAACTCTTTTCCGCGCGTTTTTTCTTTTTCAATTAAATTTTCATCGATGTGTAAAGAACTGAATAATCGTCTGAAAGTTTGTCTCTCAATAGGCATCAGCTACGAAAGTCAGAATAACGGGCTAAATGTGGGCGAGCGGCGACGAGAAAAAACCTAAAACCGGCTACCGGTCGATAAAGTGTTAAATTAGAAGGGAAAATAAAAAAAAAAGAAGTAAACAATAGTCTCCGACGATGTATTACAATGGTTCACTGCAAAAACATACAAAAAAATGTTTATTATACAATATTATTTGGTTATGAAAATTCGAAAGTAATTCATTAATATTTTCACATCTTACGCTCATTTTATAAAATAGACCAATCACTGAAAATATAAATTTTATTGAGACTTTTTCATTAGGAAAAGTAGTCTCGTTTTCGAATAAAAATTATTCAAAATATTTTCACGTTAAATCAGAGCGAAAATGTTAAAGTGTAAACCGGACCGCCGGAATCACAAAACAGGGGTTCATTCCCGGGGGTTTCCCGCCGGTAAATTATCCGGCGGTGTCGAGGCGCTGGAGGTGCGCTAAGCAATCTTTCAACCTAAAGTTTTGTAATGGTTTTAGGCGTTAGTCAAAATTTCGGAACGAAAGTGGTCGCTTCATGAGAATATGTCAACGTATCCGCTGACACGGCACACCTGATGTTTAAGAATAATAAGAATATTATTAAATATTAAAAAAACTATTTTTTATGTGTAATCCACCTAAAGCTTATTATCGCATATTTATAAACTTTATCGTTATTTGTTAGCTTTTTATGATAAGTTTGAAATATAGTTTTCTAGATAGAACTCGGGCATTAATAGGGTAATAACTGGTTTAAAATGTCATCTATAGAATCATGCGTTTGGAGAGTTGTAACGGAATAGTTTCTCAAAAACCCAACCAACATTCATACCATATTTCATTCCATCTTTCTATATTATGGTCTTGGGATCAAACCCAAAGCCTCTGCGTTATACAGTTACGGGCGCGCAGTAAACTACTGCGCCGAAGGAGAGTTGAGTACAAATATAGGTAACATATAACCAGCTGACCCGGCCAACTTCCTACCGCTTAACAGTTAAACGAATGTCTTGTTACCAACCAGTAACAAAATTTTGACTCTCGTTTCTTTCATATTTCATTAGTTTTGTGATAATTGAGTACGTGGAAAGTCTTTTTTTTGTCACTACCCCACAAGAACGCTTCATTATTCCAGGATAAAAAGTTATTCCGTAAATGTTATTCCATAAAATGAGTGACCTACTTGCAGAGTTTCATGAAAATCCATTCGGTGGTTTTTTTGCGATTGACAGTTAAACAGAGAGACAAAAAAATTAAAAAAAAAGATTTCACATCTATGTCATCAAAAAGTTTATTACATTTAAAATATTCAAAAAAATATTCAACGTATACATTGGGCTATGTTACAGTTTGATTATATTTATTTATTATTATTATGTAATGTATATACATAATGTAATTAATATATATGTATAGAATTATCACGTTGTAGTAAATATAAACGCCTTCATTCAAATAATTGAATCCGGAAATAACAGTTCGGTATGATTCAATGCCGTAAATACCTCTAAATTGGAGGACCTTATCGGAGGGTCTTGGGCAAGAGATTTATAGTCCGGCCGTACCGTGAATGCATTAATATTTATCTTAATAACATAATATTCATGAACCTAGCCACCTATAGGTTACTTGTGGCTTATATGAAACATTATAACACTGTGAGCTCCGCTTAATTTTTTTCTTTAAAACTACACCTACATATGCCTGCTTATTCGAATTCGTAATCATTATATATGGAGAAGGTTGATAGGTGTTATTTTTCTTACTAATTTTACTTACCAGCTACATGGAAAAATATAATAGTTTTTTTTTTGTATCAACGTTTCAGGGACTGAACTTTGTGATTAATATGATAATATTATCATCAAAATCGTATAATATTTCAATCGTATTTAACGGTAAAAAAAAAAAAATCTTCGTGTCCTATATCCGATTGAATTTTCTTGTCTCACATTCGTATGGGACCAACTTCGCGGCGTTCAGTTTATACGCAAAGAAATAACCAACGAAATCCGTAAAAAGTTTCTTTGAATTGAGAACATCCTTTCGTTCGGTTAACACTGGATTCGCAGACCTTTTTATAATTTTATTTTATAGTCTGTGGTAATCTAATGTGTTATTCCATTCGTATATCTAAAGCGTTTTCTAGAAAAAAAAAATAGAACATATAGCAACGTCGCGTAATAATTTTAAACATTTCTTTCTGTAACGCTGTTCCATTAGAATGACGGGTTCCGTAAATCTCATGTTAGAATTGAACATAATAAATGCGACAAAAGTATACAAACGCATAATGTGTTCACATTAACAATCATCTATACATTGGCCATTTTATCGTCCGAATATAAACTGTTTTTCTCTGGCCGGCGGCCAGCAGCCGCGGTGGGTAACAAAGCATTCGTCTGCCGCCCGAAGCTAACGCGAACTACAAAACTTGAAAGCACAAAATAATCTATTACATTTACCGAACTGATTCTTTCACTGATAACGTATTTATAAACGAACTCGTCCATTCATGTATTAAACTGGATGTTTTTTTTATCGGTTATGGGTTAACGCTTGGCGTTTTCACCCGATGTTAAGTGTCAATGAGGTCGCGGATAGCAAAGCGTGTTTGTCCAGAATACATCTGTCTCACATGTACTGCTGTTGGAAAACAACAGCGCTGTGGATTGTGAAAAATTTAAATCAAACGTTTGCCCGTTACGAAATTAAACTCATTTCTACCAATTCCCAAAAAAAAAAAACAAAATAATTTTTAGGGTTCCGTACTCAAATGATAACAAACAGAACCCTATTACTGAGCTCTGCCGTCCATCTCTTTTACCGTCTGTCAGCGGGCTCTATCTCATGAACCGTAATGGTTAGAAAGTTGAATTTTACACAGATTGTGTATTTTTATTGCCGCTACAACAAATAATACTAACAACAAACGTTATTTATTGGTGTTTGTGGTTCAAAACTAACGCGATGCGCGCCCGGCCCGAGCTACAGACCATTTATTATTCTTAGTCACGCGACGTGGTTTATTTCAATATGAGCGTATGTCGTTATTACTAGACGTCGCCCGATCGATTCGCCGTCAGACCGGGGGTAAGAGCGTACGCATAAATATTCATAAAATCGGAGTATTGTTTAGCATAACTCCTTATTTATACGCCATTTAACAAGCGACAAATCGACCCCGACTTTCGTTCGTTTTTAATACATCTGCGAAAATATCGTACCCTTGTAATGTACTCAGACATTGAAATTTCTGCAACGGAATTTGTATTCCATTGTGTATTCTTCTCATACGATCGATATAAGATTCGAAATAAGAAATAAAAACTACCAATTTTAGCCCCGGATCAGAATAGAAATGTATTCAGTAGAAACACAGGCACACCACTGCTATTACCTCTGTCCTCCCGTGGCTTGGGTAACTGTAAATCACTCGAATTATTGGATAAAACTTGAAAACATGAAACTGTAATATTTAGCCCTATTTTAAACTATTTCATGATTTTTTTTTTGTTATCGTATTAGGAAATTAATATAAATTTTAACTATTGTATGTTTATGTAATGAATATTACGATTTAAGTCATTATAATTTCATTTATTTATCCACATAATTTTTTTATCCTTACATTGTATTGCACTTCCGGTGCATCACTGTCATTTATATATTTATTCATTCTCTTTTTATTTTATTTATTCTTTATTGTAACCATATGAAATAAAAAAACGAAGTTATTGAAATTAAATACAGGCACTTACGCGTATAATGCAATATTTCATAAAGCATTTAAAACTGATATCGTAAAAAATGCAATACTTCCATATTTAGACGTCATGAACAGGTTATACCATAATGTCAAATGTCAACTTCTAATTGTTATTATCATCATAATATTGTAAATGAGTTGCAAATATTTCTTTATTTAACAGATTTTTTTTTAATTTTGTACTAATGATAGCATATATAGTGCGATAGGTCTATCCAAAAGTCATAAAAATAGACTGCTTTTAACAGTAAAATTCTTAAATATTTGATATAATTTATTTATTTAAGCTTTACTTTGCGTGTACGAGGCAATAAAACAAAAACATTAATTTGCAGTTTGCCGACTTCGTGCTATCGAACCAGTAACATCTGAAGACGCCACTAATAGTGGCGAAATGCATTAAGATTGCATTTCGATGGTAGTATTTGCGATTAAACAAAGCGGAAATTAGTGAATTAATTTCTTGTTCCATTTTATATATCATCTATTTTTAATATGATCATTTACTTAATTTTTTATGTGAAATAAAGATGATTATATTCTAATCTATTGTAATTATTATTAAAATAGTTATTTAATAAAAAAAATATATTCATTTAATGGAAATTCATCAGATATTCCACGTGGGGCAGTGCGCGCCCCGCTCTTAACCTGTCAGGTTTGTAAGTCTCGCAGAAGCGGAAATTGGATTTTGAAATGCTGCCTTCATTCCGCCGTATGTTAAACTGCACGTTATCGTGATAAAATTTAACCGAAAATTTAAATAAACCGCGCGGTACCGAACAGATGTTCATTTAAATGTTACGTACATTAGTACAACGCTTGTATAATATTAAAATGATAGTATTCAGCTAGATTTACTCACAACGATTCATTTACAAGGTTATTTTTAAAAACTTTATTTGTATTGTTGTACTTAAGGTCATTATTAAGGTTGATATTGTAGCGCAGTGGTCTATCAGATGCTTTGCAATTGAGAGGTACCGGATTCGTTTCCCAAGATACGTGAGAGTGGGATCTGAATCGTGACAGTATTATTTCGAATCCGCCTGGCTAGTTAGCACAAATCTGCCGCCCTAACAGCATTTGTTATGTTGCGGTAGTCACACGTGAGAGATAAGTGTTCTTAGCGAATACACATACCAACTACGGCCACATCGTCACTTAATATCAGGTGAAATTGAAGTAAAGTGATGCCGACTAACCTATTACTAAACATATATTATAATTAATTATAAGTTTAATTACATATATTAACATAAAATTAAATATTAACTTCAAAATCAATGTGTGTACACAAAAAACTAAAGCAAAAAAATATATATTTACAGTCCAATACGCAATTACGTTTTAAAAAAGAACTGTACGCTTTCGAACGCGGGATAATTTTGAATTTTTTACTTTTTTAATTCGAATTGAGAATTACGTCAAGTTGACTGGATCGCTGGAGGAAATTAAAGATTCTATCCGTTGCTGAGAGCTTAAATCCACTGCACTTTGCTGGAAAATTGAATATTAAAAAAAAATGCGGATCATGCACAATTTATATCGGTGCATTAATCACTGGTTATCTATTTACTGTTTCGCGTACAGTTGTAAACCATATGCAAGTTAACATATCTTTATTTATTCGAGAATACATTTGAATGTGATTAAAAAATTTCGATGCAATGGTCACATGGCTGTCTTATGACTTTTTACTTGGCGCAGTGATTTACCGCTGTAATACGGAAGGGCCGGGTTCGATTCCGTGACCCACATGAGTAGTGGAAAGGGTATATTTAACTACTAGCATAACTGCGTTGCTAATGCGAAATATCACTTATTATCACGTGATATTGTCGCCGAGTATTAGCTTATTGTTGTCAAAACAATATGACCTTAGCTACATAGCATTTGACTCTGATATAATTTGACGACAAATTATGGCTATGCATCTACAATGTAGTGTCTAAATATGTTCTAGTTGCAAAAAGCACCGTACGTAATAAATTATGAAGATAATATTTAATATCTTATATCTTAAAATATTTATTTAATATGAAACTTTTTTAAAATGCTCCCGCAGAGCAGTTGCACAAATACGAGTACGTTCCTTATTCGTGGAAACATGACTTTTCACTTCGCGGCACCCACGATTATAAAGTGAATGTGGTGTCGGGAATTTATGGTAAACCGTATGTATTAATTTTGAAATTATAAAAATTCGCCACACATCCGAATGAAATAAATTTTGTATGCATTCCACACATCTTACAACTGATTTTCTTTAACTTTCATTACAAATTCCGTGCTTGTAAATGATCCGTGATCAGAAATTTGATGTTACTTAAGATTTCTTT
>DWQX01007038.1:0-10578 GCA_018245475.1 Pharmacophagus antenor | reverse complement strand
AATACCACACGGTACACAATTATTAGACTTTAAGTTCGTTCTTGTTCTTTATAAATATTTCTATTTTGTTTCAATAACATATTTATTTTCATTTTGTAATTGAAATGTTCATTAAAAAATATATTTATATCACCAATATAAGTATATTCCAAATAGAATGTGTTACTCCTACATATTAATTCAGATCGCAACAAATTAAATCCGTTATATATGCATAAAAGTCTCCAAATAATTCAGTACTCAAAGGGTTAACGAAAGTATTGAATAATAAATGTTCGAAACTACACAGTCCAAAAAGACTTAGGCCAACCGATTAACACGATACACAACATGGGTTTAGTAGCTGTTTATCAAAAATTAGAATTTAGTACAGAGAAAGGAATGTAAAAAAGAGACGTTTAAAATTAAATTTGATTAATAAGAAGTAATAAATAACCAATACAAACTGTAAACGCCGCTTCTAAACAACGAAAATGTGCTTTTCATTTAAAGATAAAGATTATTACTATCTTGGAATTGATTGGATTGAAATAAACAAATTCGAAGTTGACAAGTTTGAATTTTTCTATGTATGGTATATTAATTGAAAATATTTTTTTATTTATATAGTTTATAATACGTGCGTTCGATGATCTATAACCTAGAACTTGCGGCGAGCGGGCGTCGAGACTCGTTCAGTGAGTCACATCTCAGCCACTGGTTTCTGAGAAACCGTGTTGTTTTATTAGTGTTTCCTCTTGAACTTCAACATTGACGGACTTGCCTACCTAAGTTTGTGACTCACAATATTATCGGTGGCAAATTTATATAATCTTTCCGGATAACGTATCCGGTGTATCGATGTTGTATGACATAATGGAAACATTTTTGCGGTTAGTTATGAACAAATAAAGATTTTTATTACCGCCGGTACAATAGACATATATTTACTATTAATAATAATTAAATGGTTTATAATTTGAATGAGTTTTTGTATGTATCGTTTATTTAACTTGTTTTTACCAATTAAAGCGCAAGAGAGAAGCTTTTACTCATTGTAAAACTTGGAAGACCGTATTGAGTGATATTTTTGAGTAAGGTTCATGTGCAACATTTTACTAATGCAGACTGGTGTTGATAAGTAACGCGATAATCAGATTACTTACCACAATCATTCTAAGTTTTTTACGATAGCTTCGTTTATTAGTAGTAGATAAACATGTAATGTTTATGTCCTTGTAAAAACATATGAGTAATAGTCAATGGTATAATTCAGCGATTTTTGTTTTCTTCTATACTCACGTATATTCTTCTACACTGACGTATATAGTACAGATATGCTGAATTATGATTCATTAATACTCTTATTTAATTGCTACTACTCTAAATGACTTAAACGTTCATTGAAAGCATGTAAATTTTAATTATCAATATCGATATGTAGATAATATATTCTTATTAGGTTATGACTCATGTGTTAATACACACGATGTAAAAATCAAACACTCGCTAACGAACTTATACAAATCGTGAGCATTTCAATTCGGTCGGATGATAACCTTGTATTGAATGAACTACATTCTACTATCGCACGAGAGAGCTGCTATGGGTTCCTTTGGAAGCAATTTAATTTAATTTAGTAGCGCCAGGTTAGCAACCTTCTGAGAAAGAAATGAATCACCACTGACGATAGAGCTACTTCCGATCTTGATTACGATAAGTTATTGGTATGTGCTTACTACAAACGGAATTACATTAAGAATGACTAAGAATATCCGACAAAGGGTAGGATTTAATAATTTATTATTCATGACAGAATTTTCGCAAAATACATTTATGTCATTTATAAAACTAATACGATTTTTCAAGTATTGTAAATTGTATTATTTTTCCAACACTATAATGTCACGAAACAATAAAAAGCTAGATTGTACTTAGAAAATAAGCCTTGTGACAGACAATTATAGGGTATTTACGTTTTTATAACCCGACCATGGATGTCACAAGAGTAAATAAAGACTTCAAAGGCAATTTTCCCAGACATTTCCATATTACCGTTTACCTTTTAAATTTATTTCAAATTTTCCTATTTCAATTGTGTGTATGTGCTAAACTAGAAGTTCAGTTTCTATTAAAACTTATGAGTAACAAACTACTCACCATAGCTTTATCCGTGTCGCCAAAAGTAGGTGCTGCACTGCTTCTCGTAAGAAACACAAATGCCGCCGCCATTGTCCATAATATCCTTAAACTGCTTTTTAAACTAACGAACGCCATACTGCTTGGCGAAATTCTTTCTCTTGTACTTGTCAAGGTCATTTATTTGTACTTTTTATTACGTAAAAATATATATTTTGCTCTCAATATTGATAGAATGTCATTACTCTTACAGCTATAAGTATTGTTTTACAGAATTAATCATAGATTGCTTTCGTTGATATGTTTTGGTGAGTTGTCGTGATTGCTTGATCTGTAACAAAGAAAATCGTTTGTTATGACCTAGACAATTTATTTTAGTTTTTGAAATATTAATAATTTATTATTAAAACAGTTGTGCTTTTTTTTGAAAATGTCTAAAAAAATATTTTAAATATTTGCTTTTGATAATTTTGCTCTAGATATTTTCATTGCACTATATATATTTACCGGAAGAAAAGTAACATACGCCAATATTTATTACAAATATTTGTATTATTTGCTGCACGCCCAATATTTATTATTTGTAAAATAATACTGGACAATGTGAGAAACAAGGATAAAATCTGTTCAGAAAAACAACGCAGTTTGCTGATGAACCAAAAATAGATCTAACGCATCGTTACAATAATCGAAGGAAATAAATGGTGCGCAGATTAGAAATAGATAATTGCTTAAATTTTAAATCGTAACTTGTAAGTTGAATCGCTGAATCGCTGGAGTATCTCAATCGAATGCTCAATGATCTCAACGCTGGCTCTCGATGCGTAGGGCTGCGAATGAATTGGACAATACAAAAGACATGTACGACGTTATCCCATGCCCAGTAACCATTAAAAATGCAGTAATTAAAATAGTTAAAGACTATGTCTACCTCGGTCTACGTCTAAGAACTTACTAAGTCTAAGAACTTGGGAGTGGTAACTTCAATAAAGAGATTGACAGACGCATTCGATTGGGCGGGGCAGCATTTGGAAAACTCCGGCACATCCTCACCTCGCAAATTCCTCAACGCCTGAAGACAGTGCGTCCTCCCTGCGATCACCACCGAAGCGGAAACATGGATTCTGACCGCTGAGCTGGTCCACCGACTTAAAATAGTCTAAAAAAACTCAGCATGCGATGGAAAGAGCTATGCTGGGCATTTCTCTAAGAGATAAGATCAGAAAGGAAGAAATTCGACGGAGAACCAAAGTAGTCGATATAGCTCTTAAAATCAGCAAGTAGAAGTGGCAGTGGGCCGGCCACATATGCCGAGTCACCGATGGCATATGGGGGAGGAAAGATTTGGAGTGGAGGCCGCGCATAGAACGAAGGAGTATAAGGGCGCCCTCCCACCAAATGGACCGACGATTTAGTTAGGATGACGGGAAGCGGCTGGATGAGGGGAGCAGAAGACCGCATATGGTGGAAAGCGTTGGGTAAGGCTTATGTCCAGCTGTGGATTGACACAGGCTGATAATGATGATGATGATGACTTGTAAGCTGTCTCAGCGATGAGACAAACTGTAGTCCAGCTAAAAACGTAATTCTTTACATTATAATAGAAATAGCTTATAATACCTTATAATCACTGGCGTGGCCATCACGTGTTTGTTTACATAATAAAAACTCATGCATTTTGTTCATTATTAATGTTTAGTTTTAGTAGACACAACATAATTATACAAGGGCCTGCATTCCAAAGAGAGCACATTAAAAAACTAACAATTAAGCAGGCAAGTCATATTCTCTGTTTACGGCAATATTGCATTTACTTAATTGATAATTGATTCTGGCTGATTCTAGCAATTGAGGAAAAATAATTGAAACATTTTTTTCTATCTGTCAATAGAAAATTACTGATTGACTCTAAACGATGTGAAAAAACTTTTAAGCATCTATTCTTTTCATCGTTATAATGTTAAGGAGAAATAATCCTTACCATGCAGTTATAAGCTCGTTATTTGAACTGTAGTATAAACTTTTTATTCTTGTAATACCTATATGATTGAACGGTTTTCAACATACGGTATCCACTCATTTGACCTACATCCATTGTCAGTATTGAGGTGCGGGCTTGCTCATCGTTAAACATTATTATCAATAGGCAAAGATAAATATTTCATTCTAATTGAAGCATGTGTATTTAGCATTAATAAAATGCCTTGTTTGTACACATACTGATAACTACAAGTGCTACGGTACATAGAAAAAAATCTTATACTCTTTAAATTAATCTACAAGCTTCCATGTGTTTATATGTAGTTTTATTTACTAATTATAGTTATTACCTTACTAATAGTTAAAATAGTTATTTCCTTTCTAACTAATTATATTACATTTGTGCGTAATAAAAGTTTAACTAATTGCCACTACTAAAAATTAATTATTTCTTGCCAGAAAAATAAATACACTAGTGACTTGATAGTGTTAGATATTTATTAATAGTTTAATTTCATCCAGGATTAACAAATTTCTAAAATAAAACAAAACCTGAACATAGTAGCATGCGACAGATTGCTATTTTTCTATTTATTTATTCTTGCGGTACACAATAAAGGTACATAGGGAGGACTTAATGCCAAAAAGGCATTCTTTGCCTATCAACCCTGGGAGACATGGGAGATTTTAGACAGAAGCAAGATAAAATAAGAGCTAAAAAGATTATAAACTACAAATATAGATACAAATACATTTATGTAAATTCATATAAAGGAATAAATATTTACTCATGTTTATATATTAATTTTAATAAAATATTCAAACAATAAATTAAATATTTTTAAAATACACATATGGTATTGCATAAAAGTCTAAAACGGAAACTATTGACTTTAAATAATGGAGACGTTGCAACCTTTTGTAAACGACTATGTTAGATGCTCATTTAATATCATCAGGTAATGCATTCCAGAGACATATAGATGGCACGGTTAAAGGCTGAATTAAAAAAAATCGATCTGTGATCTGTAATCTTTTATTTTAAGCGATCAAAGGAGCCAGAAGGAAGAAAAGGGGTCGTTAAAGATAATTGTTAACAAGAGTCTCGAGCTATGCCTTTGATGAATAGGAGGCCACTTAATTTGAATAAGATAGAAGGAAATGTGGTCATATTATCGTAAGCAGAAGATAAATCTTTAACAGTTATTGAGGAGACACTCTAATTTGTCTAGAAAATTTAGTGTGAGATCTGAGGAACAAACATCACCATAATCTATAATCTAATAGTAAGTACAAGTGTATTAATCAGTAAGAAAACGCAACATGGCAATGACTTTTCGGCTTATATCACTATTATGAAATAATAAAATTAACGGTCGACTATTCATCACATAACCTTTATAGCATTATTGTTCTTTTATTAAATAAAACGCATTTAACGCTTCATCTACATAACATATATACTACACAAAGTTAATAGATTTAATAAATGACCATCATTTGAAAAATAATCTCATGGAATATATGCCCATTCGAAAAATTGTTTTCAATTTACTCAGTGACGGATCCCTTTTATAACCTCTAGCAGCATAACTTTTAACACTAGTTAAACGGACATTTTTTCATGTGTTTCTTTTCGAGGCCTCAGTATTTTGATACATTAATTAATCCTTATATTTCCCTTCTCAGAATTAATATAAACAAAGTTGCAGTAAAGAGTGAAGAAAACTGTAAATTTAGGCATTTAAATAAAGTATTCTTTTTATGAACATTGTTGCGTGCGAACGACGTGTCCGTTACCTAGTCTTAATTATAAATCGTCAAATGAGTTACAATGCACCTTGCGGATTAGACGCCACATGTTTGCATTTGACATTGTTCAGTCTAGGCGACGTTGAAAATAAAATCACATCATATTACTTTTGCTATGTAGATGTGTATTGCAATATTCGTGCTTGCACAAATGGGAGTAATAAGTATAATATAACCTAAACACGGGTAAACATTTTTACCATTCGAAGTAGTAGTAGAAATCAAAAAAAAATTACTAAATCAAATATTTAAAATCAATAGTAAAACCAACCGATCAACAAAATCTTAAGCAATTAGCTTTAAAGCGTTCACAAGGTTATTTTTTCTACCTGACATTTTTTCTACTGCAGCCATTAAGTTTTGGGCAAACGAGCGTCCCAAAAAATATAATGTTGTTCTCACCTTGTTAAAAAACAATAAATTGAAAAAGAAAATGGTTTGGTGGAAAATGGAAGAAAACATTATGAACACAATGATTAATATCAGTTGTAAATTTTATACACTGAAATAATATCAATTTTTCATGTAAAAAAAATAGAATTATAAATAGAGTTTTTTTTAAATTTCAAAATTAAAAAATATCTTGTAACAATTTTTTTTTATTTTTATTAAAGCCGCAAAGACTGTCAAAGGTCATAAACGAAAGTGCGATTCGTAGAGAGGTGTCGCCAACAATGTTCCACTCACTAGAGCGTGACAAGCGGTTTCACCGGCATTGGCTTCGGATATCTTACCTAACTATTTATTGATACTTTTTTTACCATTCAACTCTTGCCTATTAAGACGACTATTGTGATGCAAATTTGGAATCAAAAATCTAATTGAACCTCATTTATTCCTTTGTAAAATGAAGTGACCAATAATAAATAAATGCAATCGATGGGATAACGTTGTAAGCAATATTTATTACAAGCAATACTAGTGAACTATTACTACAGAAATAGCGGTAAAGTTTGTTTTACATTTTATTATTATTAGTTACACTTCACAATGTAACCTTTTTTTAAATAAAACTAATCAGTTTTGTTAAAACCATTATAGTAAATACTGAAAATTAAATATTCATTTCAATAATTCAAAATAATTGTTTTAAATGACTAAGAATAATTAAAATTAGTTATATACCACGATGTAAATAATAAGTTCTATAAAATACAAAAAAGATTTAATGTGATTTGCTAAAAGAAAGTAAGATAAGAAGTATCTTTTGAAAGTGACATTTTTTTAAATAAAAATTACTCAAATAAAACTCAATTATAATTATTCTACTTAGTGATTTTTGCTTGTGGTATCGGTTGAGGATAATTTGTGATATATAAACGATGAAATAATATACGACACACAGTATGCTGTGTAAGAATTTGCATAAACCACTTTTTCAACGTTAGATTCATATTCATATAGCTAAAGAACATTTTTAAGTACATTTAAGATCTCCCTCTAATGCGAGACCCCTCCTCCCTAATCCTAAATATTATAAAGCTGCTTAAAATATTGGTGAATAATACGAGATGTAAAACTTCCAAACAATAAAGCTTATAATTAAACATTAAACAAGGGGACAAACCGTGATTTCATCATACGCAAAATACATTACAACATTAACACCCTATTTTATTATTGCAATGAGCAATGCTCAATAGAATATAAAGTAGGCCGAGTCCAGAGCTCTTGCTCTCACGGGGCTCACGCGTATAGATTCGCATCAGCACGACCCTGAAAGTGACTTCCTTCTTCCGGAGACTTGATCAATACCGATAACATGCTTACGGTGTGGATATGGTATTAGTCTATGTTAATTTATTTAAAACTTTATTTGCATAAAAAATGTACAAAAAATGGGACTTAATATCCCTTCCGGTCCTACGTTGAGGTTGATCAGAATCAAATATTTTCATAATATATATTCATAATATATACATATAGTTAACTAATTGTTAATACAACAATTAACAAGAAAATATTATTTTTTTACACATATGAGTATTTAGTAAATGTTGTAAAGAAAATCTAGAGCCAACTTTATTATTATTTAATATTATTACTTATTATTATTAATTTATTTATTATCACTTAATATATTTATCGATACCTGCGGTTAAATTCAATCAAATCTACTTTCACTTTACCGAGGAAGTTAAGTAAAACCATTTTATTATGCCTTCATTAAATAAATAGAATTAATACAATAACTATGTGGGCTGATTTGAAAATTGCGTATACAAAATAATAAAATTGAAATTATTTAAATACATGCTTGTATAATTCTTCTTACATGAAGTACTAATTTCTATTGTAATCGTCACCGAACTTTATGTTCAATGTCAATATTTGTCATTAAATCATAATTTATATCCTTAAATAAACGTATTACATACGTTATAAACAAACATGACTCAAAAAGACCGTTTACGTGTAAGTAATTTCTTTAATTTGTGTGACCTCCATATGTAAACAGTATATTATGCGTCCAATTAAATTAAACGGTTAAAGTCAACTCCGGTCATGATTCATAGTGAATATATTAGTTAAAATAAAAGATGAACTCAATAAATACTTAACATTATGGCGATTGAATTAATGTTTAATTTTAAATAAATCATTGTTTAAAGTATTTTTTTGTATTACACGATTTATTACAATTATCACCATATAACACTGTTAAAAACTCTTGTGTTTCGCAAGAAATTCCTAGCTAGACATATGAGATCAGTCCTTATCAGCAAGATAACATTTGTATCGGTCTTATCCACTGAATTTATCAGATAATAATGTTCGTGTAGATATGTTCTATATAGTGAAATAGTTGTTTATCTAATTTAGGAATTATATTACCATTTAAGTACTATTAGTGACCTGTTTGTATGAAAAGAACACGAAAAAAACTAATATCTTAAAATTAGGATAAAATTAAAATAAAAGAATTCGATCGTTTTAGTAACAGTACTGAACATGGATAATACATTGTAGAGATTATTTATTCGAAGCATGTAAGACAGGCAACTGACCCGCGAGTTTGGCGTTTCAATACTCCTAACATGACCACCCGCGAGTGCATACTTCTGTGTTTCATTGGAACAACCAACCGTAAAGTATCTTAATGTTTAGTTATAGCAATAAATTTGGAATAATAGATAAATGGAATGTAGTTTAAAACTATATTTTAATAGTAGGAAACATAGACATAACCTTTAAACATATATAGAACGACACCTTTAAATTGATCAAGATAATGGTGTCAGATAAAATGTAAAACCTAGTAAAATGTTTTAAAAAGGCAAGAAAAAAACGTTTGTTTTTCAATTGGTTATGTCGCAATAATAAATTTTTATAATATTAGTCATAGTCCGCAATTGAAAATTAGCGTTTCGTTAATAAAATTATCTTACGATTTTTATCTGACACATTACCAACATCATTTTTCGATTTTATGATAAAAACATAATTGTTACGTTTACTTGCCTTAAAATATATTCGTAAAGAACAATCAATCCTTGCTACTGGAATCATTCAAGTCTTTTCCACTAGTTCGTTCACGCAGAAAAAATTCTATAATAAACTATATGAAGTGATTTGGATAAGAATAACACAACGCACTGAAGCACCAAGAGTCCCGCGATGTTCACTTTTTTCTTTGCAATTGCACGAAATTTCAAAGAAAATGTGTGTCGATTGGCGGGAAACTGCGGCTGCGATCGAAGCGCCGTAGGCACGACCTACCGCAGTCCGCGACTTTGGCAGAGTGTGTTACGCGGAGTTCGCCCTCACTTATAAAACCGTGCTGGCTTCACCGCTCGCCGTCACATGCCGTCGCAAAGCCTCCACTCGCCCCATCGGTCAACTGAACTTTATTTTACAGAGAAGCTTCAATCGTTTCGGCGAAAAAAACTATTATTCTTTACTTATCTCTTTCTTAGAAACGATTATCGAGCTTTTTGGCGTTGGTAAAATCATGAAGTAATGGATGGTAGATAAATTCCATAGAGCGTACTGAAACGTACTAAAATATATATTCATTAAATAAAGTAACTATAATTATTACTTTAACCTCAATTTTAAATTCTATAGGTACTTATTTTAATGAAACAAATTAATGTTGTAAAACTTTACAATTTATTGTCAGGGTAATCATAATAGTTTGTATTAATTAGATTAAAGATTCCTTTTTCAAAATTAAGCACTCAAATACCTCTTAAAAAACAAATTAGCTTATTAATCCGAATGTTGATTACTTTTTGCAATATTTTTCATCGTTTTCAATAAGTTTATTCACCTTAACAATGGTAAATTTTTGCGTGTCTTAGAACTTCAGAGAAATTTCCTTTAATGTAATCTGCTTATGTAAACCTTTTATGCTTAAAAAGAATAAATAAAATATTTCTCTATATGCTTACCATGCATATATATCACTCATTTTATAGTTATTAAACATGAAATGTCTACATTTCATAAAATATGTATTTATACAATATCACCAACATATGCTTTGTTATGTCTTCAGTTGACCTATTGTAAAATCGTATTTTTTTTAATAAACTCTTATAATTCCATTGATATATGTTCCTATTTTTTATGTACATACTTACATACCATATCTAACTTTACAACCAATGGTTATCTGGAAGAGACTGCTTACTGTTGATATATATATATATATATATATATATA